>APFE030496227.1:77605-101819 GCA_000404065.3 Pinus taeda
TTCATGATCTCTTACCTCATCCCTGGGTGAATTCAGAGAGGGCAAGTGTCCACAGGAGAAGTTTCTGGAAGATTCCATGATCATCCACCTTGCAAACTGTCTCTGCCATTTGTCTACTCTCACCCATCGCAGCCTACAGAAGGGATTTTTAGTATGCATCACACTTTTTGCATGTGGCAAGTGAGATGCATCGCACCCTTAGCACTGAGCAGTCTGTATGGTCCAGTTTTGACCAGTTTTGACCAGTTTTCAATGGAGAACTTCTAGGAGATGATGTTGTCAGCTGACCATGTTCCTTTAGGGTGAGAAACAACAGTTTTAGGGACTCATAATCCCTTGGTTTATGGACATATATGATTGGGGTTGCAGTGGCCAAATATGTCTATAATAGTTGCCCCCTAAAGCATGAGGTTGTAAATCTTTTGATGTCGGGTGAAGTGCTTTATCATGAGGATCCGAGGTTTTTTGCACTGGAAGGTGACCTGTAATAAGATACAATACAATACATTATCTTCATAATATTTTCATGATCTAGATGAGGCGGTCATTCCCATGCTCAACTTTATAAATTCATATTCATGTACATGTGATAGACAACTGTTTGTGTGGCAGATTGATGATTCTGATAGAGCCATCATCCTTTGATTTGAATGATCATCTTTGCAGCAATGATGTACATTTGATGTCTTTGTTTTCCTAAATATATCGCAGGCTGAATGGATGAAAGTAGATCCAGGGTCTTCAAACTCATTCAATCTTTGCCCGAAGTACAAGTCGATCCATGTGAAAAGAGGTTTTGGAGTCGAACATTGAAATACATTGCCTGATTACCAGCCAATGATGGAAGTTGTTAACAGGCATGAGAGGAATCACCAATAATGATGATGACCCTCAGGGTACGACAATACAATTCACGTGGTGCGAAAATGGGACTTGGCATCGAACACCACGCAAAATCTGTCGGTCGAAGGCCATTGATGTAAACCTGTCGCCCGAAGTGAGAAACTTGCCATTGAGGCATGCAAGCTTCAAAGTACAGAAAGGGTTGTTCCTAGGTTGACTTCTTGGATAATGAGCTAAAGCTGAAAAGAAGTGACTCGTCGTAAGAGGGACTTAATGAATCCCACATCTATGACATAGAACGGAGAAAATGATTTTGTGGAGGTGAAAACAATCTGATGATACAGGGTTCAGGGTAGCGGTCATGAAAGAATGAAGCATGAAGGTATTGCAGTAGATGAGACACAATATGGGTTGGTGAATTCTCTAAGCGACTTCTCTTGAACATATCGGCGACACTGAAATGGATTGGTAGTGTTAACCCCAAAAATGGATGGTACGGTGGACCAATGGTAATATGACTGGTGAATGGAATAACCCAACCCGACTCAATCATGGTGATGGAGTGAAAGTGTCATGTTTAAGAGCAACTTGTTACCAATAAAGTTTCTTCAAGTTTTCTTCCCAATTTTTCCCTAGTCATTGCTGACCAGTGCCTCTTTATTGTTGTCAAGCTTGAGGAGGATGACATATGCTTGTTCTATAATTTTCCCTTCGGGCAAACCCGTCGCTATGTTTTAACGAGCCTAACGATAGTGAAACTCATTCTTGTATGCATGGAAAAGTTTGTCACTATTGGTTTTAACAAGTTTAACGACAAAGACAACTCGGTCCTTTTTTAATTTTAGCGAGTCTAAAAAGGTACAGAAAGGAAACTCTAGTAATCGTTTTTCGTCATGTAATCCCTTAAGTCTGAAAAAGTATAAAATAATATGAAAGGGATGAATTTTCGATAGTTTTAACGAGCCGAACAAGACAAGCACTCGATCTTTTTGTGTAATGATCCCTCAGGTCCAAAAATATTAAAATCTAGAGGAGGGATAGCACTTCTGATTGTTTTAATGAGCTGGAGAGGCCAATTGCTCGGCAATGTTTTCATATTTTACGGGTCAGATGAAAAGAGCTTAAAGGAGACTCGTTTTTTGAGGAACGAGTGATATTTTCATGTAGCAGCTGGTTCCAGGTAAGGTTTGGAACTTTCCAATCATAGGAGGGTTAAGAGGATGGCTAATAGACTCACTCGTCGTAGTTGTTCCTCAAAAGGGTAAACAATCAAATGGAGGCGTATGATCAGCTAAATCAAAGTGGAGGTGATGATAAGAACACGACCAAGGCTCAAAAGCTGATGATAATGCGTTCGCAATGGTTATTTACCAAAGGTGGGTTCATTTTTTAATGAGCTTAAACTCTAGTGGAACGTATGCTCATTGCTAGGTTTAATTTTTAACAAGCTTGAACTTTGCGTAAAACTGCTCGTGATAATGGTCATTGATATTCGATTCACCGTTAACACTATACTCTTTTGAGGGTCGTACTACCTGTTCAATTGCTCCATCAAACTGATTAGAAATGGGAATACATGCTTGAAAAATGAGTTAAAACACTAATACCCTACTCAAATTACTTGAAAAGTAATTTAAAAGTGGTTTTTATCCCTTATTTTACCATTTCATTTGAATTTGGGATTGTTGGAGCTTTGGAGGTGTTTTACCCCTTGATTTTCACCAGCTGATTCTGGGAGATTCTGTGGACGATTTTCAGCGCCGTTTGGACCAGGTAGGAGCTAAACATGAGCTATTCAATTGCATTCTTTCCTTTTTGAATTCTGAGCATGTTTCCCTGCTTTTTTTAGCCTTTGGGGTTTGAACAATTTGTTCTACCCCCATCGCACCCTGTGTACATCGAAAGGTGTGATGCATACTGGGCTAGCCATTGGCCAGTCAGTATGCATCTCACCCAGTACACAGCTGAGGTGCAATGGGCGCAAGGAGGAAAACTTTTGCACTGTTTTTTCATGGAAAGTTTGCCTGTTTTTGCTAAATCGGGATCGTGAATCTTCTCTTGTTTGTTTTTCAGAGATTCATCCGAGAAAAATGGTTGTTACATGGCGAGAACGTGAGCATGAAGAAGAAGACATGGTTTCTTTACATGATCTAGGTGCTGTAACTGCATTGCGGAACTATGGTTTTCTCAAGTTCTTCCACATATCTAGCATGAGGCAACAAATCAACTTGTTGCAATATTCCTCGATGCATGGGATCCTACCAACCAAGTTTTCTAGATCAGAGGAAAATCCATCCCATTGACTGTTGAGGACATCTATTTTATGATCGTTTTATCGAGGCATGGTGCCCCTCTCTCATTATCAGGTTCCGCCCATGGCGAATCCGTGAGGGATTATATTTACCGATACTGTAGAGAAGGATCTCAGCCGAGCACCGATGGCAAGATCAATATCCGAGATATCACTGGCTGGTCCTTGAGGACTATTTTATTCACCTTTGCTAGATGGGCTGGTAGCGCGGCTCTTCACTTGGCCAACAGGTCCTATATGTAGTACACCTTGGAATGCCTCAAACCAAAGGTGTTCAACTGGTGTGATGCAATACTTCCGGTGATAAAAGAACAGCTTACCAAGGTGAAAAATGGAAGATCCAAGAACTTTGGCTATGGTTCTATTTTGACCACTTTAGCCTTGGAGAAGATCCCACTGATGCAGCCACAGTACATTTCACTTGGTTTTCCACTACCGACTAATCCACGGATGCAGAGATGGGTTGACCTTATGGTCTGACATGTTGGTTAGTCGCAGGTTTCTTTATCTGATGCCTTCTTCGAGTGGTTCAACCGTCAGGAGATGGTTTATGCCGAGTGTCCTTATGCTGGTATGGATTTTCGGGGTGACTCGAATTTGGTGCTACTGGCTGGCGAGCAGTGGGGTGTCATTGGTAAAATCTCTGACCATATCCTTGTTTATTTCTCTTATAATGTTCTTGTGCTTTCTTTTATCAAGACTAATCAAAAATCGTGTGCTTATGTATATATCGGACCAGTGCGACCAGCAGTGCGCCTGAGAGCAGCAACTTCCATTCTAGCAGAAGAGGTTGTAGGGAGGGTTGTCCTTTGCGACCTGGATGTGGCTGAGACTCTTGCAGTATTGCAAGATCAGATCGAGGGTCTCACCCTTGGTATCCCAGATGTGAGGACTAATGAGTTGCCTCTGATATTACAGCGACATACCACTGGCGTGCCAAGTCGATGGACTAGGCTTTTACGCATTATTACACAAGCGGTGACTTGTTATCACCATCATCATTAGACTAGGGTGCCCTAGCATTTTGAGTTTTTGGGTCATTTGACCGATTTTGTTTTGGACACAGAACACTATGTATAAACCATAAACAGTTATATATATTTTTTATTTTCGGAGCTTTATTTTGGCTAAGTTATATGATCCTGATGCAAATATTGATGAAATGATTTTCTTTTTATAAATGTTGCAAATGTCTATCTAACACATAATTTTCCAATGAATCTGATAATGTGTTTAATTTTCTGCAAATATGTTGATATTGGATAGAATCGAACTGTCTTTCCAAAATCTTGACCCTTAGGAACATACAATAGATAGCTGGATTCTGCATGGAATAGATGCTAATGAGCTGTAGAATGATGAGTTGTGAGTCTAGCCTAACGAAAAATCGGCGTATGCCATGCACGATGGCATCAAAGAGGAGATCTATCAACGTGTTGTATTCAATGATGTTGTTCGTTGATCGACCAATACATACCCCTCTGAAACTCACTAACTCACCGCTTGGATAAAAGATGGCCCAGGCCACAGAAGATAGGTTCCGCGAGCTACGACTCGCTCTGTCGACATATCCAACAAACGACTCCAATAGGTTCGACATCTGCAACAAATGTAAAAATGGATTACCTAACCAAAACGATTACTCTTAGCGAAAACAAAAATGTAACAAAAGCATATGAAGAGGTTACTACACTGAGTCAAGCATAGTAATGCTTACGGTACAACCCGTTTTGGGGTTGCGACAATGGAATCCCATCATAATCCACTAATTTGTAGGCTCCTTCTGCTAATACTCTTAACAATATAGGGGCCCATCCATAAAGACTGGAACTTACTTGCTCCCAACTTGTCGAACTCCTGGTCGTAAAGTAAGACCAGGTCACCTTCTGAGAAGACACGTGGTTTGACATTCTTGTCAAACTATGCCTTGACTCATTTCTTATGTGCTTCGTTAGCCAAGGTGGCATCACGACGGGTTTCATCCAGTTGGATTAATTCCAAGAAACGATCCTCCTCTTCTGAAGTTCTGGGGAGAAGGTCGACTGCAAGCTTGAGGGATGCGATTTCGCACTGAACTGGTAAGATTGCTTCCAGGCTATACACTAGCTGAAAGGGCATAAACCCAGTGACATTTCTCACCAATGTCCGGTATGCCCACAAGGATGAGTACAAGATTAGGTGCCAACTCCGTTTATGGACTCCAATCATCTTTTGTAGCATGTGCTTCAGGACTTTGTTGATCGCCTCAACTTGCCCGTTAGCTTGCAGATAATACGGAGTAGAGCTGTCGTGGGATAGTCCTAATTTGGCAGCCAACTCAATCATCATGTGATTGCAGAAATGTGATCCATGATCTGTGACTATAGCTTGCGGAACACCGAATCTGGAGACTACATCATTGAAAAATAAAATAGCAGCCATTTCGCCGTTGTTGTTGAATGTAGGCATCGCCTCGGCCCATTTCTTAAAATAGGCAACTGCGACTGTGCTATACCCATGCCCCCCGGCCGAGGTGGGGTTACATGTCATGAAACCTATGCCCCATTTGGCGAATGGCCCAACAACAACTACTAGCTGCAGAGGTGAAGGTGGTATTCTGGTTTTGCGATCGAAGATTTGACAAGCATGGCAACTTCTCACTGCAGTTATGCAATCCTTGAACATTGTTGGCCAGAAGTATCCTGCCCGTAAAAATTTTTGTGTCGTAGCGTATCCAGATTGATGCCCCCCACATGCGCCTGAATGAAAATCATTCAGGACTTTTTCGGCCTCCTCATGGGTGAGGCACCTCCACAGAATTGTATCGATACCACTACGGTAAAGCGTATTACCGATGATCATGTAGTCTTTTTCTTGGTATCG
The DNA here is from genome assembly GCA_000404065.3 of Pinus taeda. Classification (NCBI taxonomy): domain Eukaryota; kingdom Viridiplantae; phylum Streptophyta; class Pinopsida; order Pinales; family Pinaceae; genus Pinus; species Pinus taeda. Next base: position 83,622 of record APFE030496227.1, read on the forward strand.
AGTACGTTGTTGCTCTGAGTGAGAGGTATTAGACCTATATTTTTGGGTCTAGAGATAGATGATTATATCTACATACCATGGATCACTTGAAGATATTAGAAACAAAGATTCATCCACGATTATTTCTTTAGATGTTGAATCGATGGACGATGATGGGAAGTCACATAGTAACTCTACGAAAACCAGGGCTTTATTTGATTTGGATTTTACGAATTCCAGATCAAACTCTTGCAAAATTGCTATCCATTTGGAATATTTTCCCCCTAGTAACTTTCGTGACAAGATATAAGTCATGGGGTTGCAATCTGACAAAATGGTAGTTTTTCGAAAGAGGACATAGTGTCAAAATCTCTGTATCGCTTGAACAGCTACAAGATCTCGCTTTTCAACAAAGGAGTACTTTCTTTCTATATCATTTAAGTTTCGACTTAAATAATAGACAGGATGTTCAATTCCATCGTCTTCTTGAACTAAAACTATTTCTATGGTCGTATCTGCTGCAGCCAAATATAGGTTAGTCTTTTTGATAATCAGGAGCATACATTAATGATGCTTTTACTAGGGAATCCTTTAGAGAATTAAAGGAAGCTTGCGCAACCTGATCCCAATTGAAGGGTACTTCTTTTTTCAACAGACACGTATAACCTTTAGCAAGTTCGGCATAATTTGGAATGAACCTCCTTAGAAAGTTTTCTTTCCCTTGGAGTTTCTGAATCTGAAGCAAATTTGAAGATGGAGGCAGATCGATGATTGCCTGAACCTTACATGGGTCGAGGCGAATCCTATCCTTTCCAACTACAAAGCCAAGTAAACGACCAGAACCGACACAAAACACACATTTTTGTGGATTGAGTCATATCTTGTAGTGTCAGAAACTTATAAATATTTCTCTTAGATGTTACGGATGATCGGTCCGCTTTCGTGAATGAGCCGGAAGATCGTCTAGATATGGTTGAACGATGTTTTTGATGTCATGGAAGGCATAATTCATTGCCCTCTGAAAGATTGCCCCTGCGTTCTTTAAACCAAAAGGTAGTTTGTGGTATGCGAATGTGCCCCATGGACAAATAAATGTAGTCTTTGATTGGTCCTGTGGGCGGATATTTATTTGATTATACCCAGAAAATCCATCCATAAATGAAAAGATTTCACATCCGACGCATTCATCAATTATCTGGTCGATGAAGGGTGTAGGGTAGTTGTCTTTTGGACAAGCTTGATTTACATCCCTATAATCGACACACACTCTAATCGTTCCTTTCTTTTTCATCACATGAACAATATTTGATACCCAATCAGTTAGAGGAACCGGGTAAATGAAACCAGCATGGAGAAGTTTTTCAACTTCTGCCTTGATGGCAGCAACTTTCTTTGGGTGCACCTACCGAAGCCGTTGTCATACTAGTTTGACATCTGGATACATCTTAATTTCGTGTTCAATTATGCTCATTTCAATGCCTGGCATTTCTTCATATGACCAAGCAAAGACATCTCTGAACTCGTGAAAGAGAGCGTAATATACTTCCAGTTCTAAAGAAGAATAATATTTGTCAACATGAATATTCTCTACAACATCTGGTTTAATCGAGATATTTATGGTGATAGTTTCTTCAATATTGGATAGGTTTCGCTTGGAATCCACCGTATTTACAGTATTTAATAGGAAATCAAAAACTGAAGGATGATTAAGGTCGTTGGAACAATCTCCTTTGTAATCTGGAAGATGGGAATGATGGTGGTAATCTTCTCATGGTGTCCCATCAATCATAATTGACTAAACAATTCCTTCGTCTGTAGAATGTACATGCAACCAAGGATCTGAAGAGGTACCATATTCCTTAGACCTATCTATCCAAACATTTGATGAGCATTGATTTGGGTTTGCCTCCCATGCCGAAAACATTTATTGCTACAATATTTCTATTGGGGTTGGAGGAAAAACCTGGCGATGATCCATGCTAACATCGTGATAGGACATCTTCTGAATTGAAGACACCATATTGTAGGTTCCCACCGTGGCCACTTCCGTCAGATTGTTTGGAGGAGGTAGGGAAAAAGTACCCATCAATGTAGGGTCCTTTAGTAGGCCTACTCCAGTATTTTGAAGCGACTGAGAGCTTCCGTGGATCATCGAAATGCTTCCCGTAACTTGTGAACTGTTGGGGAGAAATGTTTCTTGGTCAAAGATTGTAATTCCTCCTTAGAAAGGAAATGCAATATTTCTGAAGTATGTCAACACAACAGCAGCCATAGCATAAATCCAGGACCTTCTCAGTAGGATGTTGTAATCGAGGTTTCCGTCGATATCTTCAACATCAATTTCTACTATTTTTCCCCCCAGTTCAACTTGCAAGTTACTTAAAATCCCGTATGGAGTATATGTTCATCCATCAAATGCTTTTAACGTCATTAAAAATCACAACAAGGGTGGTGAGCCTAATGTTTTCCAGCAACTCATTGACATAATACATGTAGATGCCCCCTCATCAATAATTGTTCGATGAACAGTTTTGTTGAGGGCTTTCACTTGAATCAGGAAAGCGAGTTGAGCTGGTAACTGAGGGTCATATCCTTTATGATTAAAGGCCACAATATTGGAATCCACTGGGTCAATCCCACCTATTGCTGATAATAGAGCCTACTTCTGGGAGGGGCAATTTTGGAGTACTTCAAGTGTCAACATAGCGGATGGCGATTGGGCTAGGTCCTCTACTATATTATAATTATGTGCTACTCTGGCATGAGGATTGAATGTCGATTTGTGTACTACTCCCTTTGGCAACTTTATGGTTAACTCAGGAATGTTGGGTGGCACAACTTCAGTCGAAGTTGTTGTCGAACTATTAGGTTGATCAGTAGCCTTGTTGTTCGACAGTTGTGGATTCCCGTAATCTTTATTCCTTGTCGATATCAAAGCATCATTTTGTTGCTTTGAAATGGACAACATAAGCACTTGGGATGGGGAAGAATTTTCATTAGCAACCAGATTGGTTCCCAGTTTTGGAAACGGATCAGTCAATACCGCTGAGGTTTTTGAACTCTTAAAGAGTTTCTTAACTTCAGATTTAAGTGGACAATCTCTCATCCAATGATCCTCATCACATATCTGACACCCCAAAGGGGGTTTCCTTTGCCTAGAAGGGTTTGCAGAAGATTTTTCAGGAGGCGACTCCTCTTGTTTCTTCTTTTTCCCTTTATTTTTCTTCTTGCCTCCTGGTTGCTTCGGTTCTTTGCCTTTGTCAATCGACACAACATTTACCTCCGAGGCGAGAAGTTATTCATTTGCATTTTGACTAGAAATCATACGTGTTTTATTTGATGTAGCTTTTACGGTTTTCATGTTAGTTGTTCCTATCACGCCATCACCGACATGAGAGTTTTTGTTTGATTTAGGAGGAGGAGGAACGGAAAACTTCGGTCTGGGAGCATCAGGGATTTTGTCATAGAGCATGCGAGACTGAGTATAGATCAATTCTAGATATTGCGCACGAGCAATGACTTACTCTTCGGTGAAGACCCCTCCCTTTGCTACATCTTTTGTAATAGAAGGCAACAATGACTTAATAAACCATTCAGCTAGCAGCTAATCAGGAACATATGTTCTTACCATTCTACGACAACATCGCCACTGATGAATATGATCAGATATGTGAGTGGCCATTGTTTGCTTGAAATTGGTAAGAAGCTTTGTTCCTATTTCGTACCTTATTGGTAACTAAAAATGGGTTAAAAAGGTTGTGTCAAGGGCGCTGAAGTTATCGAATGAAGCTCTAGGCAATTTGATGTACCATTTTTCTGTCGGAACAGTTAATGTTCGCTAAAAAAGGAAAAGCCTAATCGAATCATCATTCAGAGTGTTGGATGAACACCACAGATGAAAGGTCATCACATGATTCCATGGGTCTTCACCTGGATTTCCATTAAATTTAGGAATATCTTATGGAAGTTTATGAGGAATTGCTGGCCACTAAGGGGCATAAGCAATTGGATCATTTTTTAGCCGATTTAGATCTGGTAACTCTAAAGTTGCCACGAAGGGAAACTATTGATTCAGGTTCGGCGAAGCATACCCAGGATAAGATGGGATTGCCTGAGCAGTGGGTCTTTGCATAGTAGCATAATGCATTTGATGCTGATAACTTTGGTAAGGCTGATGGGCATAACCATTATGATATGATTGATGTTGACCGCTTTGAATATATGGCTGCCCATTACCCGCAAAGCTTTGTTGCTTAGGTCCTCGGTAAGCTTGTTGGGATTTTGGTTGTTGATATTGTACCAGCCATGGTTGTGAAGCCATTTGCTATTGTCCAATACTGGCTGTTTGACCAAGATGAGGGGTAATAGTACCCATTTGAACTTGGGTCACTTTGATTAAGGGGCCACTAATCAGTGATTGTGGTTGCGTCGTGGAGACAAGAGGCTGTTGTATTACGACCTGAGAAACTTGAGGTTGGCACACAACAGGTAACGCTTGTACTTGCGACACCATCACAATAGCCGGTGTAGTGGGGATATTCGACACAGGTAGACTTTGTTGCATTAAGTATACAACTCTTGGTTGTTGAGGCAGTACTGACACCCAACCATTGGATGTAATTCCAGCATGACCCGAAAATTGTTGTGAACTCTCATACGGTTGTTCTCCTGGAGGGAACAATTAAAGGGCATATTGTCCCCCATATAGCGGCAATCCAATGCTCAAAGGAATGATTGGACTTTGGGGACCAGACTGCCCAAATTGATACTATTATGAAGGATCAATTTGCTGAGACTCAACATAAGAGATTCCAGATATTATTCCGGACGAACAAACAGGAACAAACCATACTATCGAAACAGTCCCTGGATGGACTGCATCTAGTGGTTGAGAGCTAGTTGGGACAGACGGTACACCAGCGAACATTGTTGGAGTGGTAGCAGGAGGTTCCATTGCTGCTGCGTCAGATGATACAGTCCTAGATGTCGATGGTTGTTCAGACATATCAAGTTTATCCAAAAGATTTCCTAGCGATTCTACAGGAACTTGTGATGAAGGGAGACTAACTTCTGACGAGGAAGGATATAGGGTGATCCCAATACCAAAATGCAATGGAGTACTGGATGGAAGATCCTCCACAATCTCTTCTATAGCAATCAATCCAGGTGGGAGAGGTAGACCATCAGGTCCGTAAAATATTTATGGTGCCGAAGAAGGTATAGATTCTGCAGTGACAGATGTCGGAGGGATAACACCTTCCGAACCAACCGTAGATGGAGCCGATTCAGGAATAGAAGCGTTTACCATTACACTAGGATCAGTTCTAATGTCCTCTTGTGACTGTGAAACTTCTTCCGTACCAAAAATGGTTGGAGTAACTGGAGTCCCTGAGGATGTTGAAAAACAAGTTCCAAGCAAACTAGGGGACTTTGATCCGGTTAAACAAGTTCACTTTGTCAGGAATAGTTTCATCTCCGGAGTCAAAGACGGTTGACTCGTTAGTATCTACGAACAACGGGGTTTTTATTGAATTTCTTCCACGATTTCGGATTACTTGATCAACTCAAACTAAAGGGTAAAATTTGATTCCGAATTAAATGAATTTTAGACACTTTGACACAACTTGCTTTTTCATTTTTAAGAGTCGAGAAAAAGCTAGTTGTGTCAAAGCGTCTAAAATATGACTCTAGTTGCCTTCAATTTTTAATGAGCCTGAAGTGACAAGTGTTCAGATGGACCTTTTCCTTTAAGGAGTCTGAAAAGGAACAAAAGAGACTACTCTGGAAATCTAGACAGAGGGATTACCAAACCAATCTCAAAACTGCAGAATACTTTTTATGGTACGTCAGTCAATCTTCCTGAATGCTGTGTTCGGTGCATTGCGATCGATACGGCGGTAGACACGGCTTCATAAGGATAAAGGATATAGCCTATTGTGGTCTCCCAATATATACTCGATGATACGTGGGAGCACAAGTCCATACTGGCACTTGTCTTCTCAACGAGGAGGAATCACCTAACCTACAATGAAAGTGATAGTTACCAGGCTTTACGACGCCAAAATACGTCTCTAGCCTAGACTTCTAAATGTTGTGTGTTAGGTTCCAAAGCGTTTTTATGTTCATTGAATTTATTTTACAGTTGATCTTTTTTAAGAAGTTTTCCTTTAAGGTTCACCGCGTGGTGTAGATGTACAATTCCTAAAATGCAATTTAAGATGATAAACAGTCATTTATTCTTCTTTTTGCAATGAAAATCCTAGCTACTAAGGAAAGAGAAGCAAGATTCTTTCAACATAGAGCAGAGAGCACACACTAGATGCACTATCCTAAATCAAAATCAACAAGCAGTCTAAATGCAAATGGACATGCATGTACTTGTTTTCCACTTTCTTAATGTTTGAATGACAAAAAGAATGCTAAGTACAAATCTGAATTATCTTTTCAAAGCGACAATACTAACAATTTTCTCTTCAAAAGAGAAAAGGAAGACTATGATGACACTTTGCGATTTTGAATTGAAAATTGCTTTTGACACTTGAAATACTATTAATTCAAATCAAATACAAGAGTAACAGTGTAATCGACCATCAAGAAGGGTAGGATTCTTTTCTTCTACTGAAAACGACACTTGCGACACTCCCAAATCAAAAGGCAACAGTTCGACTAAGCTACTTCTTTGTAAAGGAGAACTGTAAATTGTGAACAATACATAAAAACATTCACAATTCTTTGTACAATGGAGGCTAAATATTGCAAAGGAAGGGAGTTTCCATAGTGGTATATTGATCACAGACAGCAAAACTCCTGAATAAAGCTAAAGAGAGTGAAGAAAAACCAAAATCTGGAAGCAGAAACAATCTTATCTAATCATCGCACCTGTAACAAAGGGAAATAGGGATGCATCTCACCTACTGCACATGGGAGGTGCGATGCATCCAGATTGCCAAGAGGAGAAGGTGCGATGGTCTAGGGACGAGACTTCAACTTGGTTTTTGTTCACAGTTTGTAGCTTAGTTCAGGGATTTAGGCCGAGCTAATAATAGTCAGTAAATTCAAATCATAGGGGCTGATATAATGTGGTTACTTGAGCCACCACCAGGGCAATTAGGATATTTGCAAATCAATTGTTCAGTTTATAAACAAAACCTCGAGATGGAATGAAGCAGCATTGATCTACTTTGCACTTGAATAGAAAATGAAGTTCGAAGGCTAGATGGCTTAACTTTAGGCTCCGTCTGTAGTTTATAAAGAAAACAAATATAGACAAGCAAACAAGTTAGTTGCTCCCCAGTGGAGTCGCCATTTTTTTATCGGGAAATCTAGTGTCCGTTTAGAGCTACTAGTCCCACTAAGACGGGTAGCTATCTTAGAAACAAACAAACAAAAGTTACTTTCATTTTCCTTTATGAGAAGTAGATGGGAGAGAAGCAGAGAGTACCAACCTCAATCTTTCGCTTGGCTCCTTGCTTTTTTCCTCTCCCCTCTTACAGATCTTTGCCGCTCCTTCCTTTCTTACCCCACTTCAAAGAGCACTTATAAAGTCAAAGCAGCATAATACCATCAAAGCACAAAGATCTACGATCATAAACAATATAGGACCAGATATATATTGACCACACAAATGCATATATCAACTCAAACATACAAGAATGTAGAGGAAAGTTCGAATAGCTTTATTGATAGAAAGAGTAGAAGAGAGGATTACAACCCATTGATCTGACCCAGCATCATCCTCCCAGCATGAAAGCCATTCTTCACCTCATGAAAATCTTAGATCACCCAACACTATGATGTTCCACCAAGAAACCCACAACACTTCCTTACAAAATACAAGATTCCAGCCTTTGGATCTCTGGGATGAGGGATCCATATATAGATGTTTGGAGGGGTGTGAGTCAGCTTCTGGGATTTTGATTAGTGTCCTCTCTCTGATAGTTCTTGGTTCCACTTGGAGATTCATGATCTCTTACTCATCCTTGGGCGAATTCAAAGAGGCAAGTGTCACAGGAGAAGTTTCTGGAAGATTCCATGATCATCCACCTTGCAAACTATCTTTTTCATTTGTCTACTCTCACCCATCACACCCTACAGAAGGGCTTTTCAGTATGCATCACACTTTTTGCATGTGGCAGGTGAGATGCATCGCACCCTTAACACTGAGCAGTCTATATGGTCCATTTTTGACCAGTTCTGAGCATTTTTCCATGGAGAACTTCTGGGAGATGATGTAATCAACTGACCTTGTTCCCTTAGGGTGTGAAACAAAAATTTTAGGGACTCAAAAGCCCTCGGTTTATGGACATATATGATTGGGGTTGCAGTGCCCAAATATGTCTATAACACAATGACCATCCTGACCTCCTGACCTCTGAACTAGTCAAATCTTAGATCCTGACCTGTTATGACTTAAACTATTTTCACTGAATTCCACAACATTATGGAAGATTCCAAAGGTTAGATTCTGAGGAAACTTTGATAAGCATTTCTTGTGGTTTTTAATGGAAATGGATGCACCACTCATCCCTGAAACTAAGATAACTTACAAGGCTCTACAAGAACTTGGAAAACTATCACAAAGGGTCAATAACAAGAGTATTTTTCTCCAAAACCTAAATAGCTAACTAAGTTGTCAAACAATGAATTTGACTCCCTTAACTGACACAACAAGCTCAAAAAATAGAGACCTTGAATCTCTCATATCTCTCCATCTTTCCATAAAGGAATATACAACATGAAATATCCCATTGACAGGTCATTGACCTTCTTAGTCATTCATGTACTAGTGTTATTCTCACATTACAAAGGAAATTCCTCCTTGCCCCTATTTGACTTGATTATATAATTATCACTTAAGGAATTGCATTTCATTCATATCAATTGGAAAAGGATTATAAAAGCCCATCACATATAACCATAAGAAAATTGTATACATAAGTTGCCTATAATAAACATGTAACCAGCTTAGAATCATAATAATCAACCGTGAGATCAAACAAGGTTACACATAAGAACTTATCTTTAATTAATACAGTTGATGGGTGACTAAGTTTGGGACTTCAACTTTCCACCTAATTGTAGATAGTTGTAGCCAAGCTACTTGTAGTTTTCACCCCCAAGTCAGATCCCAAGGGACTAAGGTGGTCTTGCTCAAGGGAATAATCAATATCTGTCAGCTGAAACAGGGACCTCTAAGGTCCTCCTACCTCCACTCACCAACTACTCAGAAGTAAGTTTCATTTAGGAAATCGAGAGGCTTGTTACCCCCATATTTCAGCTAACAAATGATGATCAACAATAAATAGGGAATCCAGAGGTTTGCTACCTCCACCTGTCAACTAATTAATAACAACTGACCATGTTTAAGGATTCCTTAGACTTACAACCTCCACTCTCTCTATTCATCTAGAAACACATCCACATACTCCAGGGAGTCCAGAGGTCTCCTCTCCACCCTGGAAGCATGCAACATAGTGGTTCCACCAAATTAAGGGAATCTAGAATTCACTGCCACACATTGGTTCCACCTAATTAAGGGAATCCAAAACCCACTGTTAAACAAAAAGTAATGGAGACCTCCAGATTTTCCTTTATGAGGAATCCAAGGGCTAAACATCTACCCCAGGCTGTCAAGTGAATCTAGAGAACACCATCTCCACCCTCTAGCCCCTTGAGGTTTCCAAATATTTACCCTCACCTGAAGGAGAATTCCTCTGGTGCTCCTGTTGCTTCACCAAAGGATGATAGCACTAGTAGAGCAAAGAAGAAGTCAGACTCCTCCCAACACTTGAACTTGTTGCTATTTACCAGGAATAACAACACTCTAATTTTCTATTGTTTCTTCCAATCGAGCTCCCTCTGCTATTTTCTCATTACATGTGCATTACACTTTGTGATTATCCTTTTTTTTGCTCTCGAGTCTTCCTATTTTTTTCCTCAATGAGAAAAACTGAGGTTTTTTCTTCCTCTCTATCGCTTCTCTCCCTCATGTTCTCCACGCAGTCTCTCCTTTATTTTTTCCAATCCTTGCATCCTGGTTTTCTTATTTTGTTTTCCCAAGATAGCATAGTATTTTTCCATTTCCTTCAATTCATAAATTTACAACAACGATTTCTACAACACATCATTCTAGAGCATTTAAAGCTCAACAAGCATCCCTCAATGGTTGTCCAAACAGTCCAGTTTTCTTCCTTCAGTAAACAAGTTGAATTTCCTAAGCAATTGGCCTCGCTTAGTCCATTTTTGGAATCTATGTCCCTTACTCAACCATTTTTAACTTGAAATGTACTTACAATCATGTATTTACATGGAAAAATCTAGTCGTCAATGGGATGGGATGTTATAAGTTCTATTTGATTAATGGTAATGGTAAAGTCTGTCCCAAGATGAAGCAAGTATCCTCTGATAATTACTTACATGCCACCAATAAATAAATGAATAGAATGGCTCTAGGAAACCATATCATTAAATATATGGGCTTTGACAGAGTGGTGCAACTACTATAGGGAAGAGAGCCACACTTTTTGTACACTCAGGTCTCTGTGAAGTAGTTAAGGAGGAATAGGGAGCCTTGCTGGAGTGTGAAGGATGACTAAAAACTTATTCTCAATATAGGAGATACCTAGAAAACGAGTCAGTGATTCAATTTGACTGCGATGGTTGAGTGAACTAATCCCATCTCCATAAGTGAATATGGTAGCAAAGTGAAAGAAACCTAATAGAACAACAACAGATAGTGCCATGTTGTTTCCCACTATAAGGTATAAAGACAACATAGATAGTAGGAGGATACTAGAGACAACATCAACCTTCACGTAGTAGAGGAATAAAACATAAGATTTCCTTTGAGAAACGTGGAGGAATGTAGAATTGTTGTGAGATGCAGAGTGCAGCTCTGTGTGTGTAAATGAAAGGTTTATTGTTCCAAGTATTAATTGAGATATAGTGTAGCAAAGGAAAAATAGTAGAGTTGGTTCAGCAGTAGAGAGCATAGTTCAAAGGAGAACTGCAGAGCTGAAGGAATGGAGCTACTATTGCAGTAGATCATATTTATGTTCTTGTGTATATGAATTATAGTCTCTATTTTCAGTTTGAAAATTTTGTGAAAAGTAGAATAATGGCTAGAGCAGGTAGGTTCCTGCATTCATAAGAGGTTGGCACCTCTTAGCAAGTAGTGGCTATTTATCTAAGGGGGTTGAAGCCTCTTATGAGTGGGTGCTCATAAATAAATTAATGTAATTAAGTAGGGGCTTAATTTACATCATAACAACAAATAGATTGGTGGTTTTCTCCCTTTGGGTTTCCACGTCAAAAATACCCGTGTCAATATGTGTGTTCTGCTCATTTGATGGATTGTGTGTACATATGAATGGATTATCTTGTTGTTTATTTATATAGTATTATGAATATGATCACAAGTAAGTGAAAGTAGTGAAAATAAATAAATATTTTTTCTTAAAATTCTAATAACCTCACAATTAATTAATCACCCTCCCTCTTAGTAATTCCTTATTCCAACACTTTTCACTACTATCACAGATATAGGCCAAGGTTTGAAGCTAGGAAAGTGATGATAAGTGTTGGATTAAGGAAATCGATGAAGAAATAGATCAGATAGAGAAGAACAATACGTGGAATTGGTTACTAGACTAAATGTTAAGGATGTCAATGGCACAAAATGGATATTCAAGAACAAGCTAAATAAAGATGATCAAGCTATGAGGAACAAGGCTAGAATGGTCTCTAAATGGTACACTCAAGTACAATATATAGATTTTGAAGAAAAATTTTCCCTTGTAGAAAAACCTGAAGCCATTAGACTTTTTTTGATATTGTTAGTTACAAGAACTTTAAAATTCATGAGATCGATTTCAATTTCCTCTCTCAATGATGAGTTGCAATAGGAAGTGTATATTGAGCAACTATAAGGTTTTCTATTCTCAGACAATGAAGACCATGTGTGAAGAGTGAGAAAAGATATATATGGGCTTAAGAAAGCTTCAAGAGTGTGGAATTCTAGGTTGGATAAGTATATACAACAACAAGGGTTCAAAAGAGGAGCAATAGGCATCAATTTATATAGTAAATCTGAAAATGACAGTTTGTTGATTATTATTGTATATGTAGATGATGTCATATTTGGACTTGATTAGGAGTAGATGTGACATCAATTTGTTGGAGAAATCAAAAGGAAATTAAGATGTCCATGCTAGGATAGCTTTGATTCCTTCTTTGGTTGCAAATCACACAGTCAACCGAAGGTATTTTCATATCCCAATACAAGTACCTAAAAGAAACTTTGAAAAAAATTGGAATGGATGATTGTGAACTTGTGTGTACACCTATTATGACTGGTTATAAATTAAGTAAAGAATATGACTCTCCCACTGTAAATCAAATGACATATAGATCCATGATTAGAAGCTTATTGTACCAAACTTCCTCTAGGCCAGATATCATGCAAGTAGAAGGATCGATGGCTAGAGTTCAAGTAAATCCGAATGAAAGTCATGTTAATGTAGTCATGAGGATATACAAGTATCTTCAAGGCATGATGGACTATAGTTTGTGATATGAACAAGCTAATTATTTTACTTTAAAGCCTTGTAATTATGTTGATTGGGTTGGTAGTATAGATGATAGGAGGAATGCCAATGGGGCAACCTTCTTTATGGGGAATTGTCTATTGTCTTCAGTAAGAAAAAAAAATAATTTCATTTATGTGTCTACAATTGAAGTTGAGTACATAAATGCAACTATTTATTATACTCAAATTATGTGGATGAAGTAGACACTAAAGGATATCAATGTTAAACTTGATTATCGAATCCCCATTATGCCTAAAAATATGAGTGCAATTACTATTTACAAGAACCATGTTATCAATTCAAAGATAAAACATATCCCCATTAATTATAATTTTTTGAGAGATTGTAATGTTTATTTTGTTGCAAGATTGGAATATGTGGAAACTAATGAAAAGGGTTCAGAGATCTTTACAAATTTTTTAATGAGGGAGCCCTTCAAGTACCTCAATAAAAAACTAGGAGTGGTCTCTCCCTCATCAAAATGACTCAAGGGTGTTTGAGAATTGGAAGCTACTTTGTTCCTGGCACAATCTAATGAGTGAGATACAGGAGAAGAATGATCAAATCTTAAATTTTATATTGTTTCATTATGTTTGTAGGAAGAGTTGTTATTCAGTCACACTCTTCATTGTGGAGAGGTGTGATCTCAAAGTGAGATATGCTAGTTCTATATACCCCTTACCATTGATGTCAAACGATGTGAGGAAACCAAAAATTTATGTTTCATATATTCATGTAGTCAAGGAACTCAAATGAAATAGGTTGTGTGAGAATATTGATACATCACGGGCATCCAACATATCTAAAAGAAGAGAATAAGATCCATCATCAAGTAGGGAGAATACCTTATGGGGAAAGGAAACCCATGAAGGGGAAGCACTGTGTAAACAACCATGGCAAGTATCATGTTCAGGGGGAGTATTGAATGTAGAGAAGAGTGAGCTTGATTGGTGTTAGGGGGAGTGTTGTTGCATGTCGTGTGTTGTGTGTTGTTGTTGCATGTTTTTTCTATCAATTCCTTAGACATGTTTGGAACAATTGTCATCAATGCCAAAGGGGGAGATTATTGGAGTGTTGGAGAGCGTTGGACACAATTTTGGTTATTGTTGGACACATTTTTGTCATTGATTAACACCTATGATTTTCCTTGGAGATTGATGTTGTGTTGTCACTAATGCTAAGGGAAGCATCCAACTACTTGTTTAGGTCATTGGTAAAGAACTATCATAGTAGTAGAATAATTGAAGAATACTTAAAAAAACATGACTATGAATAGTGGTTGCATGATTAAGAGACCTAGATGTTGCAGATAGTTTATGGGTAGAATATCAATTTGAACACCCCTACAAAGTTCCTAGATGGATATCCCTCTAGATTGTGACCCCTGGCACCAATTCAGAGGATGATACCTAGAAGGATGATTTCATCATGATGATAGAAGAATCATCATCTAATGATGTGGCATAGTGTCAAGAATTATGCTAGCAAGTTGCATCTATGAAAGATTCTCTATGCTATAGAATTTTTAGAAATCTGTTGGAGTTTGGTAGTGGACCTGAAACTTGAGTTGTTTGATAGTTCAATTGTCAGGATGACTTGCTCAAGTAACACCAAATAAGGTTTGAAACCGAATATTAGGATAAGCACTTCAAGTGTTAAGGACTTGGTCACAATCATGGTCATATGAAAAAGGATCTCAAGTCTCACAGAATTTGGCGCTGAGATCAATGATGAAGTTAAATGATTTTGTTTCATTGTGGGATGGTGGAGAACTACAAAAAATAAAGGATGGGATCTAAATTGATGATGAGAAGTGATGGATAACCAACCGTAGAGAATGAAAAACAAAATTTAGTTTGCTAGATAGAACAATCACAATTGAATATAGAGAATATTTAAATGTAAATTACGATTGGTGGAATTAAATATGTTGTTGCTTGGAATTCAAAGGTGAAGAAATAGAGTGTCAGACAAAATCTACACCAAGTTGCGGCTGGGATGATTTGAAGAAACTCCTTGAGCCAAAGAAGAATTAGTTGAAGTACCTGTTCTTGAGCAGTGTGTAATTGGATTGAAAAGGGTGATCAATAGGGAAGTGAAGTGCATATGACACAACCAATGTTAGAGCATATTGTGTAAAGAACAAAAATTAAAAGCAGTAAAACTTGATAGCAAGTTGGTTGCAGAAGAGAAATGCTATAGATTATGTTCTGGTGTGTTCTTTTAGAAGAGAGAAGAACCTAATAAGGAATATGTGAGTCATGGAAGTTGAAGTTGTTATGTGTGAGAAATTAATAACAAATTTCATTTAATTAAAAAAATGTTGTTAGAGGTCTCAGTTTGAAAATCTTATGAAAGAGTAGATTTAACTAACAGTAGTAGGTCGGTGCCTATACAGATATGAGGTCAGTGCCTCTAAGCAAGTCAATGCTTTCTAGTATGAGGGGATTAGGGCCTCTTGTGAGTGGGTTCTCATGAAATAATTGATGTAAATAGAGGGGGTGCTTTGAAATAACATCATAGTAAAAAAACATTTAGTGGTTTTTTCTGTTGGAAGTGTTTCCTCATTAAAAATATCGTACACAATTGTGAATGCATTTTTGTTGTGTGATTATGTCATATTTTTTAAAGAAACAAAGATTTGTAATTATTAATTCACCCCCCACCTCTTAGTAATTCATGATTCCCAACACCATTTAGATATTTATAGCCCTTTCCTACTCAATACGGCTTCTCTAGTTGTGATATCCCCCTCTCATCAACATGGAGACATTTGATCCTATGTACCCAACTTAGCAGTATTCATTATATCAACCATGGCCCTTTTGTTCCAGCCACATGTTTATGGGGCTATGTATTTGATTATACCATTTCTTGTCCCATTGATGCCAACACATTGATGTACTATCTATTATTTTTCTCGGACCCACTTTTCTTAGGCACACCATTACTTTTTATACTTAGTTGTCTTAGTGGGTATGGATATACCTCCTTTGTCTTAATGTGATCAGGTACATCCACTTGAAGGCTCTTGTTTGAAGCATGGTAATCACCTCCTCCTACTATGGTTCATATCCTTGGAGTAATGAATTTGTGTGTGTGACTAGCTCTTATGTCTAATGAAAGAAAACTACAATATATTTCAGTTATAGAATGTGCTATGTATTTCAGTTTTAGAATGTTGATCCAGATTTAAATAGGAACGCAATAGATTACAGAGATAACCATAAATACAGAGATGCGATACCCATAAATAAAGAGATGCAGTGGAAATAACACTTCATTTCATTAATGGAAAATACCGAAATATGCTTACAACCAGAATTGGAAATAAACCAGCTAGGACTATGGTAGCTTATCTCTGAGAAGAGATGTGCGGCTACATGTCTCTGAACTGTTCCGAAATTGTGTTACAATGAGGCTCGAAGGCCTATTTATTATTGAGAAACAATGGAAAACCCTTCACATTCCAAAGCCGACCCTTAGAAGATGAAATGCCAAATTGTGGGCCCCTTTTTGGGTAAATTGGTACATCAATTTCCCGGGGTCGTAACTTTGGCATACGATCTCCGTTTGATGCGTATGATAGCTCGTTAGAAAGATCTATTCGAGAACTACCATTGTTGGAATGGGCAACACTGTCCACGGACCCGTTTTGCCCCTGGATTCCCCAAAAAACGTCGTTTAGGGCCTCAAAACGGCTCCGGAAGTTCAGGACCCGAAAAACTGCTAAAAATAGTAAGTTGTGCTACAATTAAGGAAAACTGAAAATGCTGAAAGAGACAATGATGGGGGTCCAGATGGACTTGGCAGGTGGCCACCAATATCCACCTGGATCATTCCTCCCCCCTTAGGAAGCAATGGTCCCCATTGCGTTGAGTTCCTCCATCTGATGAACTTGTTCTGCACTGTCTGATGTGTCCAGTAATGGTGGGAAGCATGGTCGCTGACGGTCCACATTGAACACTTGGTGCAAGTGAAGGAATGGAGGAATGTTGTGCTCCAAAGCATTGTTCCCCACAAGCTTGGTACTGCTGTAAGGACCATGTTGGAGTGGTTTGAGCTTCTGATGGGTTCTGGTAAGGCGTTCTTTTTGTCGATGCAACCAGACTTTGTTGCCCACCTGAAGCTTGTGTGGTACCCCTATGGGTGAGGAGAAGTTGTTCTTGTGTTTTGGCATGACCGTATCCCTTTGTTGTTGCTGCTGTGTGGAGGAACCCTTTGCGGTGGTCATGGATGTAGAAACGATCTTCCCCTTACTTTGGGAGTGAACCATACAGATGAATTCCCTGGTCTGTGATATGAGCTTGCTGCCTTTCTTAATAGCGATCAAAGATGTGGCGGTAGGTGGGGCTACCTCCGGTATCCTGTATAATGAATTATTCAAAGAAATAATGACAGCACGAGGCCTTGACTCATACACAGCATGTCGACTCCACAAGTATGGCTGGCCTAATAATACATCACAAACATCCAGAGGTGTAACATCACACAATACCTCGTCTGTGAATGGTTTGATGCTGTAGGGAAGGCGGCACTGCTGGCGAACTTTGAGATCTCGTCCTTCATGAAGCCCCCCGATACTGTACGGCTGTGGGTGTGGTGTAGTCGGTAGGCCCAACCGCTTCACGACCTCTGTTGAAATCAGGTTCTTTGGGCTGCCACTGTCGACAATGAATTGTAGCGGCGAACCCTTCACCCACATCTGTGAGTGGAAAAGACGTTCCCCCTCCTCTGGCTCTTCGGGCTCATTCTTCTGGATCTTGGCAGTGGCAACACGCTGGGATCGGCATCAATGATCTGCTTCCCTTTGCCATTCCCCTTGTTGGGTTCTGGCTCAGGGTCCGAACATGTATCTGATTCGGAAGCCTTCAACTCGGCCACCAATGACTGCTTGGTCCGACACTCACTTGTGTTATGAGTGGGACTCTTGTGGAAATCACACCACTTCCCTGTGTCCTTCTTCGGCTTCGTGGTGTTGTTCTTTTCTTGCGGCTTCGACGGGTTGTCTTGGGTCACCCCGCCTTGGCTTTGTCCTTTGGTCTTTTGATTTGCAGATCCAAAGTCTCGCTTCTTCTGTTTTAACTTTTGCTCGATTTTGACAGCGTATCGGTATGCTGTGCCGAGTGAGGAGATGTCCAAGAATTCCATTTCTTCCTGAATGTATCTATGTAGGCAACCGCGGTATTTGAGTACCAGATGGCGCTCAGAATCTTTGATACCCAACTGTGTGCGAAGGGTGTGAAAGATGTTTGTGAACTCAGGCACATCTTGGTCCCGTCCTTGTCGCAGTGTGGTCCATCTGATGTATTTGTCCTCATAGCTTTTGACAGGGTAGTACTGCTCCTTGATGGCATCTCGGAAGTTATTCCAAGTGGGTGCGGCTGAAAATAATGAGCCTGTACTTTCATCCTCATCCTTCTGCTCGCAGTAGGTTTCCCACCAGTCCTTGACGTGGGGGGCTGCTTTGAGAAGAGCGAAAACAATCTTTTCCCGACTTGAAAATTCATGAACAGAGAAATACCCATCTAGCAGATTTAACCATTTATCTACGGCATCTGCGTCTATTTTACCCTCGAAGATGGGGATTTCAAAATTAACTTGTACCTTAAAGGGCGTGGCTTTTCCAGAG
>APFE030496227.1:135274-160833 GCA_000404065.3 Pinus taeda
GTAATATAAAGGAGGTTGCCCCCTCGAAGAGGCTGAATTCTAAGGCGTTGATCTCTCTTTTCTATCTTTTCTTGAGCTGGTTCCATAACAGATTTCCTCCAAGGGGAAATCCTTGGTTGGTAGACTCCATTTTCTCAACCTAAAGACCAACGGGGGAACTTGTGATATTATTCCGATTAAAATAAATTTTAGATGCTTTGACACAACTTGTTTTTTCAATTTTAAAGAGTCAATAAAAAACAAAAGATGGCTCTAGTCGCCTTCAATCTTTTAATGAGCCTGAAGTGACAAGTGCTCAGATGGACCTTTTCTTTTAAGGATTCTGAAAAGGAATGAAAGAGACTTCTCTAAAAATCTAGGTAGAGGGGATTACCAAACCAATCACAAAACTGCAGAATACTTTTTACGATATGGCAGTCAATCTTTCCCAATGCTGTGTTCAGTGCATTGCGATCGATAGGGTAGCAGACACGCCTTCCTAAGGATAAAGGATGTAGCCTATTGTGGTCTCCCAATATATACTCGACGGTACGTGGGAACGCAAGTCCGTACTGGAACTTGTCGTCTTAGAGGGCAGGAATCACCCAACCAACAATGAAAACAACAGTTACCAGGTTTTACGACGCTGGAATATGTCTCTAGCCTAGACTTCTAGATGTTATGCGTTAGGTTCCAAAGCATTTTTAGATTCATTAAATTTATTTTATAGTTGATCTTGTTTTAAAATTTTCCTTTCAGGTTCACTACGTGATGTGTATACAATTCCTAAAGTGTAGTCTAAGATGATAAACAATTGTTTAATCTTCTTTTGGCAATGAAAATCCTAGCTACTAAGGAAAGAAAATTGAGAGTCTTTCAACAAAGAGCACAGAGCACACACTAAATGCACTGTCATAAATCAAACCAAGCAATCTAAATGCAAATGCACATGCATGTATTTGTTTTCATCCTTCTTAATGTATAAATGACGATAAGAAAGCTAAGTGCAAATCTGAATTATTTTCAAAGCGACAATACTCAACAAATTTCTTTTCAAAATGAAGTGAAGATAAGAGCGACACTTTGCAATTTCGAAATGAAAACTGTTTTTCGACACTTTAAAAATTACTAATTCAAATCATATACAAGAGTAATGGTATAGTCAACTATCAAGAACAAAGGGATTCTCTTCTATAACTGAAAACGACACTTACGACACTTTCAGATTAAGAAACGATAGTTCGACTATGCTACTTTACAAAAGAGAACTGAAAATGGCACACAATACATAAAAACACTTACAGTTCTTTGCACAATAGAGGTGGAATGATGGAAGAGAAGGGGGTTTTCACAGAGATATACTGACCATAGACAGCAAAACTCCTGAATAGAACTGACCATCGCACCTATCACACAGGGAAACTAGTATGCAACGCACCTACTCCACACGAGAGGTGCGATGCATACAGACTGCCTTGAAGGGAGGGTGCGATGGTACCAGTGCAAGACTTTTAACCAGTTTTTGCTCACAATTTGCAATTCAGTTCAGGGATTTAGGCTGAGTAAGTGATGTTCAGTAAATATAAATCACAAGGGTTGATCTAAGGATATTACTAGAGCCACCACTTAGGGCAATTAGAATGTTTGCAGATCGATTGTTTAATTCATAAACAAAACCCGGAGATAGACTGAAGCAACATTGATCTACTTTGCATTTGTATAAAAAATGTAGTTCGAAGGCTAGCTGGCTTGACTTTAGGCTCCGTCTGTAAGTTTATGAAAGAAACAAGGATAGATAGGTTAACAAGTAATCTAGTCGCTCCCCAGTGGAGTCGTCGTTTTGTTACCAGGAATAGTGTCCATTCAGATGCTTCTATTCCCACTAAGATGGGTGGCTATCTTAGAAACAAACAAGTAAATTCTACTATTGTTTTCTTTTATGGAAATAGATAAGAGGAGAACCAAGAAGACCAACCTAAGTCTTGCGCTTGATTTCCTCTCCTTCTTGATAGAGCTTCACTGCTTCTTCTTCGTTTGCCCAACTTCAAAGAGAACCTGTAGAATCACAACAACATACTACTATCGAAGAAACAAGGATCTATATTTATAAATAACACATGATTATATGTATGTTAACCATATAAATGCATATATAAACAAGTACACAAGAATATGGAAGAAAACAAGAATAACTTTATTAAGATGAAAAGTAGCAAGAGGATTACAACCATATGCCCTGACCCAGCATCATCCTCCAGCTAAGAAGCCCTTCTTCACCTCAAGCAAAGCTTAGATCACCCAACATTGTGAATGTACACAAGAAAACCAAGAGCACTTCTCTATAAGATACAAAATTCCAGCCTCTAGATCTCTGTGATGATGGATCCATATATAGATGATTACAGAGAGGTGAGTCATCTTCAGGGATCTTGATTAGTGTCCTCTCTCTGATAGTTCCTACTTCCACTTGGAGAATGATGATCTCTTACTCATCCCTGGTCGAAAATAGAGAGGCAAGTGTCAGAGAGGAAGCTTCTGGAAGATTACATGATCTTCCACCTCGCATTTTGTCCCTGCCATTTATCCATTCCCGACCATCGCACCCTGCAGAGGAGAAAATCAGTATGCATCGCATCTTGTACACTGGGAAGGTGATATGCATCGCATCCTCTGCATTGAGCTTTCAATATGGTCCAGCTTTTACCATTTATGAGCAGTTTTCAGTGGAGAACTTTTGGGAGATGATGTAATCAGTTGACCTTGTTCCTTTAGGCAGTGAAGCAACACTTTTAGGGACTTAGGAGCCCTTGTTTATGGACATTTATGATTGGGGTTGAAGTGCCAAACAATTGTCTTAACAATGCCGGGGAAAGGTTTTCATAGCTAGACATATATATATATATATATATTATTATATATATAATATATATATATATATATATATATATATTATATATATATATATAATATATATTATATATATATATATATATATAATATATATTATATATATATATATATTATAATATATATAAATATATATATATATATATATATACTATATAGTAAGGAGTTTGAAGGTGTAACAGCTACCAACTGTAGTTAATTTTAAGATGTTACACTTATTGTAAAAACTATAATTTCTGCAGCATAGGGGGGCTTTCCCCTATTCCTGTAATCTGAGGATCTGAATTTGTGACAATGTCGAGGAATGAATCCCTTTGTTAGGTCCTATAATACTAGTGATTCCCCCATTACTATTGTAGTTGTATCCCTTATTAATATTGTTGTGTCCCTATTGTCCCCATATTTTTATTATTGTGCCCTATAGAATCCCTCTATTGTTATTTTTGTGCCTTTATATTATTATTGTTAGGTTGGCTTGGTTATATTGTGACCCCATAGACTCCTATATATAGAAAGGAGGTTTTTTCATTTTTATCATCCAAGAATTGTTCATTTATGTAATGTAAAGGAGGTTTCCCTCTTGAAGAAGCTGAATTCTAAGGCATTGATCTATCCTTTCTATCCTCTTGTGAGCTGGTTTCATAACATTTGGTATCAGAGCTTTCGATTTTAGGGTTTCGCTGCTCCAAACAGGTCATCGTAGCTTTTGCGCTATAGATTTTTTTGCAACATTTTAGATGCTAAAAAAAACCCATTTGCTCCAAAATCGTTATGAACCTCAAGTCCAAATTTCAGAGCTTTTCGCACTATTTTGTAGAGATATGATCTGAGGAAGTTGGCCTTTTTGCAGACTCCCGAATTACATTCCAAATAGGTGACTTGGGGAAACTCCTCATAACTTTTGTTTTGAGCATCAGATTAAAATTTCGTAAGAATTTACAGAAAGAGGATGGACTATAGTTTCCTGTATATATTTTTTAGATCCGAAAGTCAAAACAGTGACATGTGGCACTTCATACAAGTTCGCTCTTCTGAAAAGGTATATAATCAGGTCATCTTGGGAGATTGTGCATAAATCTTTCTTGGAGAATCTAAATTTGATCAGAATGGTGGCATTAGAAAGAGGACACAGAGGATAATTATAGTTCACAATTTCAGAACTGGATGATCCGAAATTATAGAGAGACATCAAATTCAATATCGAGCTCCTACAAAGTGAAAAAAGGTGTGTAGTTTTTTTAAGTTTTGCATAAGCTTGGTTTGAAAAATTAGTTTGAAGGAATTCAAAGGGCTTAGTAAAGCATTATTATCGGTAATTGATGCCCTGAGGAAATAAAATGTAGACACCTAGTAAGCAACCTAAAATCTCTAGCATGACTCATGAAGAAGAGGAAGAAATGCAACATGATATATCAAAATTACGAGACCAAGTGCAAAAAATGTCACTCGCACAAAAAGTAATAGAATCTAAGATGGATGGTTTAAAGAAAGATGTAGAAGCTAAGATGTATTTCATGGAAGCTAAGATGAATGATGTGGAAGCTAAGATGGATGATTTGAAGATAGATTTGAAAATATATTTGAAGACAGGCATGGAAGATTTGAAGAAGATTTGACAAAGTTTCTACAAGAAATGCTTACTAATGGTGAAAGGGTAGTAAAAGAAACTCATAATGAGAACAAAATAAATGTTAATCATGATTTCATAGACTCTAACATTGGATCCAAGAATCACCACATTCTAAAAATTGATATGAGGAAGTTTGATGGCAAGGATCCCGCAACATGGATACTACAGATGGAGCAATTTTTCAATCTCCATAATGTGCAAAATGCACAAAAGGTACGTATTGCAACTTTATATTTGGAACCAAAACAGTTTCTATGGTATCAATGGCTTTGCTCTTGTAAAAAATTGTCACTTGGGAAATTTTTATGGAAGAAATGAGAGCACATTATGAGGATACAAAAAGCAACACCTTTTCTATCCAATTGATAAGTCTCAAACAAAAGGGTTCAATGATGAAGCACATCAAGGACTTCCAAAAATTGAACATAAGGGTAAAAGATATTCTAGAGGAGCATAAGATTGATGTGTTCATAGGGACTTTAAAGGATAATATCCAACATGAGGTTCACCTTTGGGAACCTGATTCATTGGAGAAGGCATTCAGGTTAGCAAAAAAATGGAAAGCAAAATTATGGCAACCAGGATGCCTACCACTCACAACTATAAACATGGAAGTGTTGTTTCCCCTAGTCTTCCGCAACCTATAAGGTTGAAACCACGAAAATTGGAAGAAAAAAGAGCAAAATGGCTTTGTTACAGTTGTGATAGAAAATACACTAAAGGTCATAAGTGTGTTGAGAAGAAATTATTCCACATAGATAGTGAAGAGGAGGAAGAAAAGGAACAAGAAATGTCGAAAGAAGACGATATACTCCAGGAACAAACCCTAGATAAAGAAGTAATGAATCTGACCATATCTTGTAATGCATTGGTTGGAATTACCACTCCTCAAACCATCAAGATAGAAGGACATATCAAGAAGATAAAGGTAATAGTGTTGATTGATTCAGGAAGTACCCACAATTTTATTCATTGTAAGATAGCAAAAGAATTGAATTTCTTCCTATATCCAGCACCAAAGTGTCAAGTGATGGTTGCAAGTGGAGGAACCATAAATTGCTCTGCAAAGTGCCATAATATCAAGATATCCATGGGAGAATATGTATTGAATATCCCAATGCTTTCCATTCCAATGGGAGGTGTTGATGTTGTAGTAGGAGTCCAATGGCTATAATCTTTGGATACAATAGCTTTTAATTTTCAAGAATTTTTCATGAAATTTTCTGTGGAAGGAAAGGAAGTTAAATTAAGGGGCATTGCAGGGAAAACAGGAAAGATAATCAACTCTAATGGTATGCCAAAGCTTCTAAAAAAGGAGCAACAAGGTGTAATTGTACAATTATGTTCGCTAGATGTTTCCACATTGAAATCATCTATTTCTCCAGATCTCCAGAAGGTCTTGGACAATCATTCCAACGTATTTGAGACTCCCAGAGGTCACCCACCTATTCATGATCATGATCATGTTATTCATTTGATTCTAGGAAGTGTTCCTCCAAACATTAGGCCGTCCAGATATCCCTATGCCCAAAAGAGTGAAATTGAATGTATGGTTGCAGAAATGTTAGAGGCTAGTATAATTTAAGAAGGATGGATCATGGTGCACAAGAAGGATGGATCATGGTGCATGTGTCTGGATTATAGGGAGCTCAACAAGCTCACTATTAAAGATAAGTTTCCCATTCCCGCCATTGATGAAACCAAACATTTCAGCCATTTTGGCAGTCGTGTGTCGGATCAACAACCATATTCATAATGTTGACTCACAAAACTGGTTTCGGAATATGATATTTTCTTATGTCAATTTTTTTTATTCCTGTCTCAGTTTCTAGTCTACAACACTAAACATTATTTTCCTTATATTATCTATAACTAAATAACAATATCATCAACTTGGTTAAAACACTTTTTTTTAACTGTTAGCTGAGCTCATTCCTATTTGGGTTGGTTTCCTCAACAAGGAGGCCCAGGAATGGTTCATGACATATCTTTTGAGACTCAGGTATATACTAGTTATCTGATTTTTTCTTTTTCTCATTTTGGAGATCAGTTACTGAAAGCCGATCAATATCTTATTTGGGTAGTTTTCCTCATTGAGGAGGCCCAAGATAAAATGATCATAGAATCTGTTTGTTAAATTGGCAACTAGGGCCAAACTCCATGCGGGTCAGCTTATTTATGGCAGCTGATATTTTTATTGGATCCCTCTCGTCGAGAGGTGTAGGATTGATCCAAAGATCATCCGATTCCGGTATGTATTTATGGAGATATGAATTTATTTAGATTATGGTTTTATTATCTGGCCGACCAGCTCTTATGTAGGCTTTAGAAGCCCAAACGTCATATCTATTGAACGTATACATTTTGGTATAAATAGAAGAGGATTTGAAGTCATTTAGACACTCTTCACGTGATCTCTTCTCCACGTCTGGGTTTTTGGAGAAGGAGAAAACGACAAGAGTATTTTATATGATGCCCTAGCTACAGTAGCATAATGATCTAGATCTAAACATTATTATGGAAGAAACCCTAGAAGTTGTCACTGTATATGCAGCAACAGGAAGGCTTAGGATCTCATAACATAGTCCAAGAAGAAACAATGTAGAACAACAGGCAGCGTGTAATTTGGGCAACTGTGGCATTATGGTGAAATGCAGTAATATTGAATGCTATGGGATTATGATAAAAACACAGTCCTGGCAATGTCTAGATTGAAGCAGCAGTCAACGTGATGAAAATGCTGCAGATAGCATGGTAACAGCTATACGCTGTGCATGGAACATATGCATACAAACAATGTTCATGTTATACATCAAACGTTGTTCATATAAGCTGTTCACATTCATTTATACACATTCATATGAATATGGAACCATGTATATATATGGAATCACATTATACCTAGTCCATCCAGCACACAACACTACCACACAGTCTCAATGTTCACGCTAGATAGCTTTATGCAGTCCTCACGCTGTCCACAGTGAATGATATACGCAGGAATATATAACCACATGAATATATATGAAGGAATATATAACCACTGGAATATATATGCCATCAAGTCACAGTTAGAAACCTAGTCATAAGACCTGCTGATATATAAAATATGTAGTATTATATTTATGATGAATAGAACACAGAGATAGAGGTCATATTCATTATGGACACAATTATATGGAGTGTAGAGATATACGGGTCATAGTCATTATGAATGTAGTAATATTTATGATGAATGTAAGTGTTGGTCATTGGACTGTAACATAAACACTGGATGTTGGGCAGTAATATATACGTTGGACCAGAATGAATATAAATTGTCATACGCAGCAAATGTATGTGGTTGACAAAATGGACATATATACTCGTAGGTGAAAACATATAAATTGTTATATGGGAAGCATCTGGGCAACATGATATATAAGCAGCATATGGATGCATGATGTATATGGGCAACATCTGGGCAACATGATATATAAGCAACATATGGATGCATGATGTATATGGGAAACATCTGGGCAACATGATATATAAGCAGCGTAATGCATATGGGCAACATGATGATGCAGCGTGATGTATGATGTGCATGGGAAGCACAATGATGCATGGAGCATGGACAACATCACGATGAATGTAATCATGAGCATGGGAAGCTTGATGATGATGATGGATGAGATCATGGACATGGGCAACATGATAATAATCATAGTTAGTGCAGCATGGTGCAGTATGCAGTGGTGCAGCAAGAGGACCAGATGTAGCACAATGATAGGTATCAGTTGAAGTAGAATGTCTTCAACTGATCTCATCGTTATAGGAGATGATCTATGCTTAGATCTAGACAAATCAAAGTATTGACTTTTGTTTTAAATGTACTATCTCTCTCTCTCTCTTTCTCTATTGAACTTTGAAGAACATAAAAGAAGAATTGATGAAGGGTTTCCCCACACATTGTGGGGTTTGTCCCTGGCTTGCGCCACATCTTATGTCCTCTTGTATTGGCTTGTCTTCTGCGATTTATATTTGTGTTCTATCTGCAGTTTATCTTAATGCTGATATCACCGCTAACTGTGAAAATTTAAATAAATTGCTCTAGCATAGAACATACATAAAATTAACATGGTATCAAAGCTGAGGTGAAGACAATGCCAAGCAAGGGTGAAAGAGCAATCACTGAAGATAGTTGGGATAAGACAGAAGGATCAATGGGTTCCTCATAATTCACCTAGAGTGAAGTTGAAGCGGAGAATGTTATCAGAATATCACAGCAGAAGTTTCTAATGGCATACCTAAAGATCACTTCATTGGGAAGTTCGGACCTAAGGGTGGAAGGAAAGGTAGATGTCTTGGTTATGAGTTCGGCCCTTATGCGAAGGAGTGTCCCAATGACAAAGATGCAGGTCATCAAAGACATGGCTGACTCTTCAAGGAAGCAAGGAGCCCCAAGTAAGAAGAATCAAATATTGTTCTGATAAAGAAGTGTTATCTTGTATTGGCCCTCTCCTTCAGATTCTTTGGGAATCTGGCATATTGATTGTAGTGCTTCAAGGCACTTCATTGGATAGATGGGTGCACTCTCTAATTTGCTAGAGATGGAAACAATCGTGGGATTACACGTGGAGCCGATGCCACCTATCCTGAAAAGGGGATGGAAGTCAAAGGTTTTATGGTGGCCTTCGTCAATGGAAAGGTATGTGTTTGAAAATTGATTTTTCAAATATGTTTTTTAGTTTAGGGTTGTATCAAGTTGCAGGAAGTCCACTGGGGACCATGTCCATTGACACAGCACTTGAGGTCTGTGAGTCAGATGGTGATAGAGATGCCTAAATTCAAAAAGAGCATGAAGGTACATGTTTGAGATGTACCGAAGGAAAATATTACAAGGGGACCATTCCCCTCATGCAATAGGTCCACAGGTTTGGAACAACCCAATTTGAGATTGATGATCAAGAATCTCACGTATGCTAGTGGAAGAAAGCCCTATATGGCTTGAAGCAAGACAACCCAAGCATAGTATGAGAGGATCAACAACTGTCTGATGAAGCTTAGATTCACTAGGAATGAAATCTATCCAAACCATCCAAAGGTTGTGGATGACAGATCTCTCATACCGACATCTATGTCTGATAGGTGCAGACCCTCTCATTTGTAGAAGATAGAGGGAGTTGGATTCTGAATGTGGAAAGATAAACTGCTAGCCTCTGACTACCTTGAAGATCTTAACTTTCAGAGGTTATATGATGGACTTGATTTGGGAATGCCTGTGAGTTTCATAAACACATTTGCATTGATGATCTTGGTGAACCTCCATCCGGACATATGTTTTGAAGTTAGCATGGTGAGCTCATATTTGGTTGAGCCTCACTGGATTGGTGCCACGAATCTTCTGAGATATCTTCAGGGAACAATCTCTCATGGGTTGAGATACACTGCCATAAAGAAAAAATTGCATTATTATTCGAATGCTGAATGGGCAGGCAGTGTGGAGGATCACTAGAGCACTTTTTAGTGTTGGTTTTCTTTGGATTCTGCTACACTGCAGGAAGCAGAAGTTGGTC
This sequence comes from Pinus taeda, assembly GCA_000404065.3. Classification (NCBI taxonomy): domain Eukaryota; kingdom Viridiplantae; phylum Streptophyta; class Pinopsida; order Pinales; family Pinaceae; genus Pinus; species Pinus taeda. The sequence continues at coordinate 145,349 of APFE030496227.1, forward strand.
ACTATAAGCACCGCCAAGATTGAATACATGGCTACGGGTATGATCTCGTATGAAGCTGCATGGTTGCAAAAGCTCTTAAGTGAGTTGTTTTTCTCTGTGACAACCAGAGGTAGGATTCAATTATTGAGGAATCCTGTATTTGACAATTGCTCCAGTAGACAGACATCCGATACTGCTTTATCTGGGATATGGAAATTCGATGAGCAAGGAGGCTCCATCGCACTGAGATGATGTACAGGTCGCTAAAGCCCTGGGGGAAAGATCAAATTTGTGATTTTCCCGAATGACTTGGAGTCGTCAAGAGACCTTTGTAAAAGGGTCCTGCATGTTGCATACATTGAGCTCTAGGAGCTCTGGGGGGCTTGCAGTTCTTACTGGAGCAACATACGACCACAGGGTGACTCACCCTCCCCTGGTCGTGCCCACTTGAACAAGATGATTCGCTCTCTTGTGGGACAAGATGATTCACTCTCTTGTGGAACAGGATAATTTTCTCTCCTGTGTAGCAGGATTGATGTGTTCTCCTGTGAGGCCTGGATTGATGTGTTCTCCATGGCGGCCTGGATTGATGTTTTCTCCATGGCGATTGTAGCAGGATTGATGTGTTCTCCTGTGAGGACAGGATTGATTAAGTTCTCCTATTGAGGCATCCTACCCATATAGTTTGGGACTCATGGGAAGTAACTCTCATCTGATCAGTGAGCAAGGAAAATGAAGTTAGGGACCATAGTAGTACTGATGGACACATCATTGTATCTACCGTACTCCCTACGCTAGGATGTCCTCCATTGATCTGGGATCAATGATACTGGTCTAGGACCAGTGGTAGGAGTTGTACATACTATGACGCTGACTTCGGGTCAGCTGAGACTGGTTTGGGATCAGTGGTACATACTTTGAGACTGACTTCATGGCAGTACAGGATTGGTCTGGGACCAGTGAGAGTTGTACATACTATGACGTTGACATCGGGTCGGTTAAGACTGGTCTAGGACCAGTAGTACACTCTCTAAGCCTGCGATGCTGGTCTAGGACCAGGGGTAGGAGTTGTACCATACTATGACACTGACTTTGGGTCGGTTGAGACTGGTCTAGGACCAGTGGTACATACTATGAGACTGACTTCGTGTCAGTGCAGTACTGGTCTGGGACTAGTGAGAGTGGTACATACTATGATGCTAAATTTGGGTCAGTTGAGACTGGTTTGGGACCAGTGGTACGCTCTCTGAGACTGTGATACTGGTTTAGAATCAGTGGTAGGAGTGGTACTTACTATGAAGCTGACTTCGGGTTGGTTGAGACTGGTCTGGGACCAGTGGTACACACTCTGAGACTGACTTCAGGTCAGTGGAGAATGGTATGAGACATTCTCGATCAATTCTTCTTCTTCATAGTTTAGCAGAGCTAAGTTGAGCAGAGCAAAGCAGAGCCAGTAGAGCTAAGCAAAGTAGAGCAAAGCTAGTGGAGCTGAGCAGAGCCAACAGAGCTGGGCAGAGCAGTGCAGGGCACTGATGATAGAGATAGTACAGTCGGACATATGGATCAACGGATGGAGTTCTCCTTAGTTGAGAGGGAGTGTTAAATTGGCAAATAGGGCCAAACTCCATGTGGGTCAACTTATTTATGGCAGCTGATATTTTTATTGGATCCCTCTTGTCGAGAGGTGTAGGATTGATCCAAAGATCATCTGATTCCAGTATGTATTTATGGAGATATGAATTTATTTAGATTATGGTTTTATTATCTGGCTGACCAGCACTTATGTAGGTTCTAGAAGCCCAAACGTCATGTCTATTGAACGTATACATTTTGGTATAAATAGAAGAGGATTTAAAGTCATTTAGACACTCTTCACGTGATCTCTTCTCCACGTCAGGGTTTTTGGAGAAGGAGAAAACACCAAGAGTATTTTATATGATTCCCTAGCTGCAGTAGCATAATGATCTAGATCTAAACACTGCTATGGAAGAAACCATAGAAGCTATCACTGTATATGCAGCAACAGGAAAGCTTAGGATCTCATAACACAATCCAAGAAGAAACAACATAGAACAACAGGCAGCGTGTAATCTGGGTAACTGTGGCATTATGGTGAAATGCATTAATATTGAACATTGTGGCATTATGATAAAAACACAGTCCTGGCAATGTCTAGATTGAAGTAGCAGTCAACATGATGAAAATGTCGTAGATAGCATGGTAACACCTATATGCTGTGCATGGAACATATGTATACAAACGTTGTTCATGTTATATATCAAACATTGTTCATATAAGCTATTCACATTCATTTATACACAATCATATGAATATGGAACCATGCTATACCTAGTCCATCCAACACACAACACTACCACACAGTCTCAATGTTCACGCTGGATAGCTGTATGCAGTCCTCACACTGTGCACAGTCAATGATATACGCAAGAATATATATGTGGGAATATATAATCGCAGGAATATATAACTGCTGGAATATATATGCCATCAAGCCACAGTTAGAAACCCAGTCATAAGACTTGCTGATATATAAAATACGCAGCATTATATTTATGATGAATAGAACACAGAGATACAAGTCATATTCATTATGGACGCAATTATATGGAACGCAGAGATATACGGGTCATATTCATTATGAATGTAGTCATATTTATGATTGGACTGTAACATAAATGCTGGATTTTGGGCAGTAATATATACACTGGACTAGAATGAATACAAATTGTCATACACAGCAAATGTATGTAGTTGACAAAATGGACATATATACTCGCAGGTGAAAACGTATAAATTGTTATATGGCCAGCATCTGGGCAACATGATATATAAGCAACATATGGATGCATGATGTATATGGGAAACATCTGGGCAACATGATATATAAGCAACACATGGATGCATGATGTATATGGGCAACATTTGGGCAGCATGATATATAAGCAGCATAATGCATATGGGAAGCATCTGGGCAGCATGATGATGCAGCGTGATGTATGATGTGCATGGGAAGCACAATGATGCATGGAGCATAGACAACATCACGATGAATGTAATCATGAGCATGGGCAACTTGATGATGATGTAGGATGAGATCATGGACATGGGCAGCATGATAATAGTCATAATTACTGCAACATGGTTCAGTATTCAGTGGTGCAGCAAGAGGACTAGAAGCAGCACGATGATAGGTATCAGTTGAAGCAGAATGTCTTCAACTGATCTCATTGTTATAGGAGATTATCTATGCTTAGATCTAGACAAATCAAAGTATTGACTTCTGTTGTAAATGTACTATCTCTCTCTCTCTTTTTCTTTGTTGAACTTTGAAGAACATAAAAGAAGAATTGATGAAGGGTTTCCACAGACATTGTGGGGTTTGTCCCTGGCTCGTGCACATCTTGTGTCCTCTTGTCTTGGCTTGTCTTATGCGATTTATATTTGTGTTCTATCTGCAGTTTATCTTAATGTTGATATTATCGCTAACTGCGAAAATTTAAATAAATTGCTCTAGCATAGAACATACCTAAAATTAACACTGTTTCAACAAAATGATATGGTAGATCTTGAAGACACTCAAATTACCATCTCAGAACAACTCTATGATTTGAACAAAGCCATATAGTTTATTGAATGCTTAAGTGCATATACTATGTAACTTTTTATTATCTTAATAAAAAATTCGATTTTTTCTTTGGAAAAAAAAGTATTACGATACAAGTTTCCAACTTATATTGGTTGGATTATAATTTACACTTGAAATATTGTTTCATCACTTCAAAACATTATCATTGTGTTGCAAAGGCATTGCAAATTAATTCACCAACACAGAAGACTTGATCATCAATTTCTATGTGTTTATTTCATATGAGATATTTTCTTTAAGGGTATCACAAGACCAGTTCCCTTCTCTCTCTTTCTTTCTGCATTTTTCGCTCCAATGTTATTGTTATCCTCTTTCTTCAATTCATGCTTTTGACCATCAATATTGAGTTCCCCTTTTGAAATGAAAGAAGATATAATGAAAATTATAAGACATGAAATACGATGAATACTGAAATATAAAATAAAGTATACTATAAAGGATTTATATGATATATACCTCAACATCAGCTATTTCAATGCCATTTTTGCCTAGAAAAACAAGAAACTCAAACAATTTTCTTCAGTTGGGTGATAGTGGTGATTATGTAGCTAGATTACCTTTATAAACAAAAGAAATAAAATGTCACCATGGAAAAATAACACCTTGGGAACTTAATAACAATCATGTCAGCTAAGTTACAATCTAAAAAGATAAAGTTGTATGACAACTAGCTATAAAATTGCATCATATAAGAGAAAAATCCCCCTATGGTTACACATACATGTGGTGGGTAACATGCCCCAATATGCAATAATCCTTAGGGTCTAGAGGAATTAAAACTCCTATGAACATAATGATTGATTGGTTGCATCTTAGCCTTGCCTCTCATTTGTGAGTAAAAAAAATAAAAATAAGTCCATCATATTAACTAGTTGTACTCCATAGTATCATTTTCACATGTTATCTCTACATACATACAAAAAATGTCATATATGCTAAACAAATGGAATTTTGGAATTGTTTCTAAAAGTATGTCATTTATACCCCCTTCCAGTGTATCTAACCAAATGTACCCACTTGATTTTCTTCTCTCATATTCGTTTACATCCTAAAAAATATTTGTTTCAAAAACAATGGTAGCGCCAATATCACTAGATCCTAATGCTCTTCCATATTTGTCATAAACCATAAGAATTAATACTCTCTTATGATCAACATTGTACAACAATGAAGCTACACAAAACTAAATATTCGTATAAAACAAAAATAAAGCTATTGGTATAAGAAAAACATTGAAGCTACACAGTAAAGCTTAATTTCTATTGGTAAATACACAAAATATAAATGAAGTTATTGGTATAAAAAAAACAATGATGAAGCTACACAAAACACTCAGTCAATCAATATAAATTCCAAACATAATGAGAAAAGGAGCAGTGCATTATTATATACCATGTGTTGTAGCAAATAAAATGGTAAAAATACTAGAGGGAAATTCTCTTCTTTACAATGCATTTTAAGAGGAATAAATGGATATTCAGTTCCTTCTATTCTATTTTAAGCAATCCACTTGCATTCCAATGTCAACGTACCTCCAGATAAAGAGATATAGCATTTCAAGTTTCCACATACATCATAGAAATTCAAGATGATACTTCCATAAACAAAAAAATGAACTATACCCACACAAATCACATACTTGTGACAATAAAAGGTATGAAAATTATTACTCTCTTATGATCAACCCACTAGTTTTAATATATATATTTTCTTCTTTTCATTCTTAATGCACATAGAGTGATATTCTATTATTTGGTCAACAAGTTGTCATTAAAACAGACATTGACATCATTTTTCGTGAAATGTCTCCATGCAACCTGGAAAAAGATATCAAGAATTATGTTGGTTGTCATACTGAGATTTCAGAGACAATAAGATAGTGAAAGAAGGTAGGACAACCATTCGAGAATGCTTCAACACTATACCTGGTATTGCACAAAAATCATCTGCTTAATCTCATAGCTATAATCTTACTCTTGAAAAGTTGTTGAATGGCATTTAGTACATGGTCTAAAAGAACTAAATAACCATAATACCTATTCTTGCATGTTTTATAGCGTTCCCTAGAATTTCACGGAACCAAATTGCTTAAAATTATAAATAAAGAGAAGAATGACCGATCACTTAGTACCATTCATTTCTAATGGAAGACCATGGCCAAATATGATATACATGTTGAAAAGTGTAACTAGGTTTAGTCTTCATAATGACATGTAAATATGATTTTATCTAATGAGATGTAAATCAGAAAAGAAAAATTATTTTATTGACTTGCTTCATGGGTTTCATGAGAAAGGTTTTTTTTTTTTATTCAAGAGTCCCATTGAGAGTCTTTAGGATTTATTTATCATAGAGAGCCATTGTCATGTAAATGAAGTCATGTTACACTTTGTAAAAGGTCAAAATTGTCTACATAAAGTATCCTCCAAGAACTTGTCACCTAAACCTATTCAAGTCGACCTACAAGCGATGAAGTAACTACTAGATGAATTTGGCATAACTCTAGTTTTCAAGTTGGCCTAAAGTTCATGTGAAGTGGTGTATAAATGTAGAAAAGCATATAGATTCACAAGCTCATGCAATTTAATAAAGCACAAGATAAGAGTATACTTCTACTTTCAACCAGCGGAAGTCTGTAGATCAATGAAAACAATATGAACAAGAAGAAGATAAATCAATGGCACATAACACAAGATGTATCTGGGGAAAGCCATTGCTCAAAATCCCACTCCCTATATTGCATATATGATCAATGTGAGTGAATATGTAGAGCTTGTTCTCACTAGAACAATTCCACACAAGTATGCTCAACTCTCTTAGCTCACAAGAAAGCTCTTGGGAATTTATGCTTCTATAAATCTGTAATCCAAACATAGGTCCTTATCTGATTGCATGCATGATCTATACAACTCACTAAATCATACAACTGATAGTTGTTATCCTTGCAAACTAGTCTCAACTGGGTCTTTCTCAGAATCAACATGCATGAGTTTCTAATGAGGGAATCCTTAGTCAACTAGAGTGACACTTGTGGATTCACTAGTGCACCAAATGATCATTAACTCTCTATTAGTTCCACAAACAATTTTGAACTAATTTAACTAAACATAAATCAGTAAGCTGAGTTATCTAATTTACAACTCAATTTAAACTCATACATGACCCCTAAACCTTAGGGAGAACATATACATGACTTCACAAAGACTTCCAACTCAAAATTCCTAAGCTAATTAAGTTAATTAAACTTAATTAACTATTTACAAGTTTCTATGAGAATAGAATTTAATTTTAATTCTTAGTTTAATTCAAGGACAAATTAAACTAGAATTTCTTGTTACCATTTCTCAACACTCCCTCTCAACAAGAAATGGATTATCAGCTACCCCAATCTTGTCTCTATGAATCTCGAATTTACATATTGATAATGCCTTTGTCAAAATTTCAACATCTTTCTCCTCCATGGGAATGTACTCTAACAACGTAATCCACCTAAATACACAATCTCTGAGATGATGATATCAAATCTCAATATACTTGGACTGATCATGAAAATTTGGACTTTCAAAGGGTTTGATACAACTCTAATTATCACAGTAAATCACAGTTGGATCCATCTGTTGACCAGAGAAACCAACTAGAATCTTCCTCATATATGGCCTCAGATGCTGCCTAACTCGCAGCCATGTACTCTTCCTCTATCCAACTGAGTGCAATCAATATTTTTTTCTTGTTGTACCAAGAAACTGTTGTTGACCCAATACTAAAGATCCCTCCTGATGTTATCTTCTGACCAGATGGACTCCCTGCATAATTTTGCATTGGTGAAGGCTTCAAGATTCACTCCCTCTATTTGTTTGTACCATAATCCATACTAAGAAGTTCCCCTAAGGTATCTCAACACATGCTTTGCCACTTTCCAATACATCTTGGTAGGCATAACCATCGCTTGACTAAGCTAGTTAATTGCATATCACATATATGGTCATGTGTTCACCAAGTACATGAGTGAACCCACAAGCTTCTTGTAAACTGTAGCTTCCACTAATTCCCCTAAATTAGCATATTCCTTCCTCCAGTTATATGCTAGAGAAGTCTCCATTGGTTTGTTTCTCTTAATGTTGAATCTCCTGAGTATCTTGTTGGCATAATTTCCCTTGAGACACGAACAACTCCCCATCTCCCTGTCATACCTCCATGCCAAGAAATTAAGTAATGCATGAACCCCATGTCCTTCAGATTTGATCAGTTGATCATCACCTGTCAGTATGAGATCATCAACATAATGTACAATGATCGACAGTTTACCTTCCACCACTATGTGGCACAGGTTCACATCTGCTTCACTCTTTGTGAAGCCAAACCCAGTGAAGTAGCTATCTATCCTCGTGTACCAAGCACAGGGTTCTTGCTTCACCCCTTCCAATGCTCTCTTGAGTTGGCACACATGCGACTCACTATCAAAGGTATCAAAACCTTTAGGCTGTTGTACGTACAACTCTTCCTCAATCATGTCATTAAGGAAGGTTGTCCTTACATCCATATGATGTATCTTCCAACCCATCTATGATGATAGTGCCAATATAGAAAATAGTCAATCCCCTCTACTTATGAAAACCCACGAGCCAAAAATATAGCCTTATGCTTCTCTGCACTACCATATATCACTTTCTTTACCTTGTAAAGCTAACGAGAGCTCACCGTTGACTTGTCCTCTAATCTCGGGACCACTTCCAAAACACTGTTACTAAATATGGACTCATACTCCTCCACCATGGAATCAACCCAAACCGGCTAGTGCACTCCTTCCTTAAAGGAATATGGCTTTGTCATAACACATTCACCCATAAGATCCATGTATCTAGTGTACCTCTTAGGTGACATCCTCTTCCCGTGCTGAGAAGTGGGTGCTCCCACATTCTCCTATGCATCATCCAATAGTCTGTTAGCCTCTATGGTGTGCTTTCTTCCCTCTCTGGAAGAATCTATCTGAGTGGATGTTTCCACTCCCCAATCCTCTACATGTAGCTACTGCACAGCAATCTAAGGTTCCCCAAATTTTGCAGATAAAATATCCTCATCTGTATGTATCTTGAGCTTCCTCTCAAGGGAAACTCGCATGGCCTTCTCCTCATCGAATCTAACATCCCTGTGAACCATTGTCATCTTGTTGGTTGGCAAGTACACTCGATAGTTGTGAGGTGTATCAGTGTACCCCACAAATATCACCAACTCTGTTGTCATCTCAAGCTTCTTCCATGCATTTTTGGTCACATGGAAATATACTGATGACCCAAAAATCCTGAAGTGACCAACATTTGGCCTGTTACCAGAATAAGCCTCCTCTAGTGTCTTCATCTCAAGTATCCAATGTGGGCTATGGTTCTTAACATAAACCATTATGTTTCATACCTTAGCCCATAATTATAGTGGTAGGCCATGATCATGCAACATTGAATTCGTTGCCCCTACTATGCTTATATTATTCCTCTCAGCCACCCCATTCGGGTGAGGGTTATGGGGTGTTGTCAAGTCTTGTTTAATTCCTTTTGCTACACAGAAGTTCTTAAACTCATTTGAGATATAATCACCATTTCTATCGCTTTGTAGATATTTAACTTTCTTTCCTGAATCTTTCTCCACTAATGCTTTAAACTCACAAAACTTTGTGAATGTTTGATCCTTTTTCTGGCTGAAAATATCCAACATTTTCGAAGAAAGTCATCAACAAATATAACATAATACCTATGTTTGGTCGTGGATGTTGTCAAGAATGGTTTGCATACATCTAAATGGAATTGTTCTATAATAGCCTCTGCTCAACTACCTCTGTCATGAAAGGAAGACTTGGTGTATTTTACCAAAGTACACCCCTTGCATTAATCAACTTTCTCAAGTGTACCTTTGGGAAGATCGTTAGAGATCTGTTGCAATATCTTCAAAGCCCCATGATGCAAGTGGCCCAATCGCCTACGCCACAACTCGCCAATGTCTCGACTCTGCACCTTTTTTTCTTTTTGTGCTCAAAGAAGAACGCTCCTTTACCCCTAGCTTATAGAGGTTCCTCACCCAAATCCATATCTTATTTACTTGATCTGCGGCTATGTCAAAGGAACACCTTTCCTTTTGAGAAGATCACATCATAACCTCTATCCTCAAGCATGGAAACAAATACCAAGTTCATATTCATACTGGGAACATACATAACATTATTCAAGGTGAGTGGATCCCCATGATCCCTCTGAAAAGTAATCTTGTCCAATCCAGTAAAACTATACTTCCCATTGTCACGCATCTCGATATGCATCTAGAGATCTTTCTTCTCAAGGTCACTGAATAACTCTTTGTCTCGAGTCATGTAGAATGAAGCTCCACTATCTAAGTACCATACACTTCCCATCATTGATGACACCATGCATGTAATGAGGGAAAAGTACAATTCGAATTGAGAGGCCAAAGCCTCACCCACCTCTCCTTCTGAGGACTTCTTCTTGGACTTCGTGAGTGCACAATTTGTAGAAAAATGGCCCAACTCATGACAATGAAAGCACATAACTTTCATCATGTCTTTCTTCTTACCTCCATAATACGAATCTAATTTGGAATGGGAAGCTTTCCCTTTCCCCCTCTTCACCTTAACCACTAAGGTACAATTATCTTCAACATTAGTCTCGGATGAAGAGCCATCCCTGGTGTTTCTCCTGATCCCCTCCTTCATCAAATCTGACCACAGTCGTTCCAAATCTGATAGCTTCTCTAGACCATTGACATAGTTCTGAAAACTATGCCAACTCTTTAGGAGTCCTAGAAGAGCAAGAGTCACCATATCATCCTCTAAAACCATGATTCAAACACTTCCAAGTTCATCACAGCACTGAGTGAACTTGGTCAATTGTTTTGGAATTGTCTCACCTTTCTCCATTTTGATGTTTCAAAGTTTGTCCTTCAGTGCCAATTTCCTTTGGTCACTATTGTTTTGATACAAGTTCGTCAATGCTTTACACATAGAATATAGCATCCTTGCAATGGAAACTTGAAACAATGTGGTCTCGAACTCCCTGAAGGATTATTTGCCTCACCTTCACCACACACTTCTTCCATTTGGCCAAATTTTGTGCATTTGATGTTGTTGGATTAGGAATTTCTTGATCAACGAATTCCTTCAAGCCATTATCCTCTAGCATAACCTCCATTTTGTCCCTCCAGGCTATAAAATTAGAGCTTCCTTCCAAGGCATACTCAAGCTACAAATCGTAGAACGCCATCTACCAATCCTGAAGTATGTATTGCAAAATCGAATTTCATCTATAACCTAGAACTCAAAACATCAAAATATCCTCTAGTATATTATCTTCAACTCTGATACCATGTAGAAAATCCTGTAGATTCACGAGCTCAAGCAATTTACTAAAGAACGGGATAGTAATCTACCTCTACTTTTAACTAGTAGAAGTCCATAGATCGATGAAAACAATATGAACAAGAAGAAGATAAATCAGTGGCACATAACACAAGATGTATCTAGGGAAAGACACTACTCAAAACCCCACTATATATATTGCATATATCAGAAATATGAGTGAAGATACAAAATTGTTTCTCACTAGAACAATTTCGCACAAGTATTCTCAACTCTCTTAGCTCACAAGGAAGCTCTTGGCTAGTACTTAGCCAATTCTATAGCTCTCCAAGCCCCTATTTCTTTGTGTGATTCCTAGGATGAATATCTCGTATTTAAGGGGAATTCACGCTTCAAAAGCTGTGCAATCCAAACATAGGTCCTTCTCTAATTACATGCATGATCTATACAACTCAGTAAAGCATACAACTAATAGTACAATGTCCCTACAGTCTAGTCTCAACTAGGTCTTTCTTACAATCGACATGCATGACTTTCTGATGAGGGAATATTTAGTTAACTAGAGTGACACTTGTGGATGCACTAGTGCACCAATTGGATATTAACTCTCTATTATTTCCACAAATAGTTTGGAACTAATTTAATTAAACATAGCTCAGTAAACTGAGTTATCTAATTTACTGCTCAATTTAAACTCATATTAGACCCCTAAAACTTAGGGAGAACATATACATGACTTCAGAAAGACTTCCAACTCGAAATTCCTAAGATAATTAAATTAATTAAACTTAATTAAGTATTTACAAGTTGCTATGAGAATAGAATTCAATTTTAATTCTTAATTTAATTCAACGAAAAATTAAATTGGAATTTCTTGTTGCCATTTCTCAACAATAAATAACCTAACTCAGCCTCCATTCTAAGCAAGTAACTCAATCTGAATTCGTTTTAGAGAGAACTGGGAAGAAAGGGTGGAAAGGAGATATGAAGTTGCTTCTGGGAGACTATCTTCTGGGTATAGAAAAGTTTCTTATGAGAAGTACAAGGTTAGAGCAGTGAAGTTTCTTCTGAGCAGTGTGAACTTAGGGCAACAAAGTTTCTTCTAGGGCAATAAGAAGAGGATTCTTCTGAGAGGTCGAAGTAAATATCTAGAGACCAAAGTTCTCTAAAGGAAGCTAGTAAAGACCTAGAGACCGATATTGTTTAAGGAAAGCCAAGAAAGAGCAGTAAGAAGGATAGAGACCAAGTTTTTCTAAAGGGAGATTGTTGTGGGATAAACTCCCCTAGGGTCTTCGGTGAATACCCTAGCAGGCTGGAAGTTATCTATACAAATAAACACACATTCCATACAACCATAATGCTACTATAAGCAAACTCTACGATAGGGGGCGTACTTGAGGTCTTATGTTTGAGAAGAGCCTTCCAGGGTCCAAACCCTTCTTGGAGTTCCTTTTGCTCCTTTGACCTGCAAAACAATCAATTCAAGAAAGCACAGTAGTATATGGACTAAAAATCATAAAGAAACCATCTTCATATTATAAGGAAAGGTAGTTAATTATGTAATTAAACAATCATTCACATATGAATCATAACATGAATATCATAAACATGAAGAAGATCTATATCAGGAACAAAGACATGTGTTTCTTTTATTATAGATAAATAAAGTACAGAAAGGAATAATTTCACTTGATTTGCCCTTTCGTAGGCTCCAAGCAGAACCGTCTCCCGGATTCGTCCAGCCTCAAGCCTTTAACAAACTCCTTCCATGACTTACTCCATGATATCTCAAGTAGTATGAAAACATCAATGCAAAAAAGGAAACAAGGGTTTCCTATAGAATGGGGGAAGTGCAAGAGGCACAAGGATCTTCAAACCTAGTCAGGGAAATCTCAGCATAGTAATATTTCTCTCTCTTATTTCCTCCCTTTTGCCTTCCCATAGAAGCCTTTTTATACTTCTCCCAAAGTAGTTTTTTAGTTGGGAATTCGTTGGGAACAGTTGGGCCGCGAGCACTAATAGGTAATCAACAGGTAAAACCTGTGATCTCCGCCCGAAACTAAGGAGATTTATTTTTTCTAAGTGTTTTTAAACATATACGCAGGTTGGGTATACACAGACCCATGTATACACGCGTTTAGCTCAGGGCAATGTCGCGTATAGGGAATAAAACACTGTTTTTTAAATTTTGGACCAGGTCTGGAAGGAGGAGTTGCCCTAGGCCATGAGTGTAGCATCACAAACCACAAGAGTGAGATTTGGAGCTATAACAGATGCCCCCTAATATATGAGGTTAGAAGGGGTACATGATGGTTGAAATGTATTAAGCAAGTCCATGGAAAGGAAATCTATCGAAAATTGAGAAGGACTGCACCAGAATTTAGCGTGCCAAGCCACAAAAGGAGATCAGAAAGAAACACTATCTGAATCGGGCATACCCATGCTCAGAGAAAGTATAGCATGTCTGCATATTAAGTACAAGAGGATCCACCAAGTATACAAGTATAAATGACTGGAAAATACATAATGGATCATCTAATCAAGATCGAACAAGTACATGTGTGAATGTCACATATAAGAATGTCAATGATGCTGAAGGATGAAGCGGATCACTGATATCAAAGATTGATCCCAAAAGTACCAAATGAACATGATGGAATAAGATGGTACTACACTACAAACTCAGGTTCCAGTATATAAAATGTTGCCATGAATGACTGCAACATATAAGGTGAAGTGGTATCAACTAGCAGCAACAGGAGCAATTGTCAAGTGAACCAATGAATGTTGATACAACCTGAGGTCTTCACCGACCACCGTGGTACATTTCTACACCATGGGAATAAATGATCTGAAGTCGACCATGTGAGAAATCGTTTGGTTACCAGTCATTGATGTATACCATTAACAAACGCGAGACTACTCACTGATAATGATAATGAGCATCAAGGTACCCAGTACAATCCAACAAGTGCAAATAGATGAGTTGGAGTCAAACACCTGTAAGAATCTATCGATCAGGAGACAATGATGGTTTCCCACTATCGATAGCGAAGGATCTCCCACTAATAACTACAAACCCCAAGGTACTGCCAAATGGACTCTAGATCTTTACCCCAGAGCAATGAGTCGGAGTCGATAGGGAAAGATCCGCTAGAAGGAAGGAATTAAGGCATCCTTCACAATCTAGCACGAGTGTAACTCGTAGGCCAATAATGTGGAAGGAATCGGACGAAAGAGATGTAGTAACCCAACCGAAGTATGTTTTTGGCGTACACAAGATGTGGCTAGCGCACGACAGAAACCCTATGAACCAACCAATAATGAAAGCCAACACAGAGGCGAGGTATCCACCAATAGGGTCAAATGGAAACCAAGGTACTGCACGAATCCCAATGTGTGATAATGTAAGCTAACGTCAAACACAAGGGAAACCACTCAATCAAAGACCCATGATACTGATCGATGCTGAGCACAAGGTGAACTATCAATAATGAAAATAGGGCCAGGGTGTCGCTCTAGGTTTGTCCTCAGAGAAAGATGTCGTCATCGATAAGGACAAGACCCGCCAGCAAGAAGTCAATGGAGACCTTGTCAAACTGGCACGAGTAAAGGACCAATATAACTGATGTGATAATAGACATGACACTGACAACCAGGATGGCCGACTGAAAAATGAATCAAGAGACACCGCAGAGAGGTCGACTCAGGCTAACTTCCCTTGAACAAAAGCACAACTCAATGTGACTATATGGAAGCATATGATGACTCTGTATAAGTTCGTCATGCAGGAGGTGCGAACAAACCCTCCATATGATTGGAAGAGATAACCAATCGGGGGAGAACTGACTCAATAACAAGGTTATAGTGTACCTAAGTCAAACTAAATCCTGCCAAAATGGAGGAGACTTTGTTTTGAGTGCTTTGTTCAAGGGCGACATGACTGACTCTAGCTGCCAATAATAAATGGAAATATTGTCTCGTTCCCGCTCTTTTTGGAATATTTAATTTTTTTGTCTTTTTATGTTAAGCTAGAAAAAGAATAAAAGAATGTTATGGTATAGTGGAAAGAACGAGTGTCGATGAAACAGATGATCTAGTTCCTAGGAATGGAACATTCCTATGCTCAATGCAGGGAGGCGAAAACTGGTTAGTGACACTCAAAGGTGTGTTCCTTCTACGAGTCAAGGTGTGTCAAGTTGCAGAAGTCAAAGGTATGCAAGGTTGATTTTGCAGTCGTCATGGTCAAAATTTGGCTTAAACACAAGTCCAAGTGAAGCCGGCTCTAGGCCAAAAGGTGCAAATGGTCAACATGCAGTGCAGCAATACAACTCAACACAAAGGAGCCTCTAGGGTATAAGGCCAGAACAAAGCGAAGAAGCTAAGAGGAATGAGTCTTCAATGCATAAGTCATGGCGGGACTACAAAGGACTCCCGAACCTACTCAAATTGAAGCAGCATGGGCAACAAATGTCAATGAGG
>APFE030496227.1:163053-178500 GCA_000404065.3 Pinus taeda
AATTAATATAAATAAATGATCTTTGCAACAACCTCACTCTTAAATACTGGCGATATAAACATGGATCCCTTACCCGATAAATGTTATTTAATTGAGACACTATCAATTGAGAATTGAGATACACTACTAACGAGTCGATCCCATAAGAGATTGCCTCGGATAGTAAATTAATGATGGCAGTATACTCAGCCATATTATTCGAAGCAGGACCAATGCATACGCCTATTGATACCATCAATTGACCAGTTGGATAATAAAGTACCCAAGCTGCGGAAGCGAGATTCCGAGTGTGCCGACTAGCACCATCGGCGAACCCAAAATAGACCAAGTCATCCATCAACACCTGCAACAGCAGACCAAAAAGTGTTGACATCACAAAGCTCTCAATAATATATGTACAAATATACATAATATACAAAGAAGTTATTGCTCAGCCAAAACTAAGCAAAGTACTTCCTGAGGTAGAGCCCGTCAGGGGGCTCCGCCAACTCACTCCTAGAGATGTTTATAGGTACTATGATCGAACCAATCAATATACTTCCTTCGGCAAATAAATGTGTTGGAACCAAAGGGACCGTACAAACATCGCTAGTCGAATTCGAGGACCAAGATTCGACCTCATGCACAGGGGCATAAAGATATGACCGACGATGTAAATCTTCCAAAGGTCGATCTACAACCGTCATTGCTTCGAAAATCGCTTCATCCGATGGAAAAACAATATCCGAGCAATCCGATGCATAAGTGAAATCAAGGATCCGAGAATGAGCCACATCACCATCTATCTCTTTCCCAGAGGAAGGAGTAGAATGGTTGTCTGCAGAGCTATAGATAGATTCACATCTAGGTTCTACTACAGACATAAAAGATTCTATTCCACCTGCCTTATCGTCATTCGATGTGGTCACAGATGAAGGTAAGGTTCCAGGGTCTGAAGAATAAGGAGTTTGAACAAAATCTCTCCATAAAGGGTCCCTGGAGGATGAAATTGTATCTATTCTAGCCGTAGGAGGGGGAAAATCAAACGTACCCATTAATGAAGAGTACATCCCGACTCCTAAATTCTCAGTAGGCGGATGGGGGTTATCTACTAAGGGAATAGAAGAGCCCGAAGTTGCTCGAGGATCGACTGGAGAATAGTCCAGTTGATCAACCTTAACGATTTTCCCTTCATGAGGAAAGCAAATGACACGAAACAGAGTCGAAACAATGGCATCCATTTCGTATACCCAGTTCCTTCCTAGGAGGAGATTATAATCTAGGTTAGCATCTCCGACTTCTACTTCAATATTAATGACGTTCCCTCCAACACATATAGGAAAGGCTGGGATAATCCCGTATGGCCTATGAGAATGACCATCAAACGCTGTCAAGAGGGTTGGTGAAGGAACAACTGATGGTGGTCCAATAGTCTTCCAACATGACATAGACATGACGCATGTGGAAGCTCCCTCATCTATAACCGTCCAAAAAATATTCGTTTTCTGGTAGGTAGACTTTATCTGAAAGCCATGTGATGAGGAAGTCTCTTTTTGACATTACTCATATCAAAAGTGAGAGCTAAGGAATTACTTGGATCTACTGCCCCCATTGCCGATAGCAAGGCACTTCTTTGAGCAGGACACGACTGGAGAACCTCTAAAGTGAACATAGCAAATGGACTCTGAGCCAGATCCTCCACAATGGAGTAATTCTGGGCTGCCCTAATAGTAGGGTTGATATTCGCGCGTTTAGCGGAACCTTTCGATACCCGTGGTATAGTCTCAGCAGAAGGTCGCTCAATATGAAGTGGGTTGTTAGTTTCGGGAACTGACTTTCCCTTGGAAGTTTCACCTTCACCATAATCGCGTGACCATGTGGCCACATTAGCGTGAGAACCCATCATGAAAACATTTGATGACTTGTCCCCTTCCTGGTTGCCCCCTCCGGAGGTTCCAGGGTTTGAACTCGCGCCAGCAAGAAATTGTTTCCCTTGGGGGAAAGGGTTGGTTAACACAGCTTGGGAACTAGAAGTCCCTTGCTGCCCTAACAAGCGCTGAGCATCTTCAATCTTGGGGAAAAGATGAGTTAAATGGTCTCCACCGCATAACTTGCATGGAAACTTAACTTTCTTCTTTGACCCATTTCCACCCCCACCAGCATTATTGCTGGATTTGTTTGCATCAGGCTTCCCATCCTGGTTCTTTTTCTTACCTCGTCCTTTCTTTTTTCCATTGGAATTTTGACTTCCTTTAGGGTTGTCAGATTGGACGGCATTAATCGAAGAAGTTTGGGGAGCGGAAGGATTAGACGATGTGACTTGGTTGTTAGAAGTAGTTTGTAAAGACACCTGTTGCAATTGATTCAATAAGTTCACCATATTTGTGTCTACTGACCCAACAATACCATCTGCGTGGGGACCTGGCTTCGGCTTAGCTACATCAACCTTAGACCCAAGAGCATCTGGCAAGTACTTTTCTAGGATCCCAGACTGAGAGTAAATCAATTCTAATTGTTGGGCCCTAAAAATGGCTTGCTCCTCGGAATATACCCCAGACATGGAGACATCTTTGGAGATCTTAGGTACCAAAGACTTCAAGAACCACTCAAGATGGAAACCTGGAGGGATATCGGCTTTAATGAGCCTCTTTCTCCGTCTCCATTCCTGAATGTGATCGGAAATGTGAGTTTCCCTATCCTGACAAAAAGTAGCCAGTAGTTCGTTTCCGGCATCATACCGGACGGGCAACTGAAAATGGTTCAAGAATACATTGGCTAAGTCGGCGAATGATGTAAAGCTGCCCCCAGGCAACTCTATATACCACTTAACTGCGTTGCCAGTTAAGGTGTGTTGAAATAATCTCAACCTAACCGAGTCGTCGATCAGGGAGTTCGATGAGCACCATAAGTGGAACGTGGTTACGTGGTCGCCCGGATCCTCACCGCTTTTCCCTTCGAATTTTGGAATATCCAAAGGGAGTTTAGTTGGGACCGGAGGCCAGGCCAGACTATACTTGATTGGGTCGTTAGTTAACTTATTGAGGTCTGGCAAGTTTAACGTTGCCAGAAACGGAAGTCTATGCGGGGCTTGGGGATTCCACCCTGACTGGGCGGTAGTCCCGAAGCTCTAAAAAGATTGGCCTGGATTTTGGGAGGCACCAGGCCGCTCGAAGTAACTAGTAGAACCCGCTAAGCCAAAAGGGAGGCCTTGTGACCCAGCAAAACTTGGAGTTTGACCAACTCCGGCCGTATATCCACCATACCCAGCAAAGTTTCCTCCTAAAGGATTGTAAGGAGTTGACAACGCCTGATATGGATTCCAAGCCATAGCTAGGGGACAAATACTTTGGAATGAACTGACCGTGGTATACGGCCTGTTCCCATATTGGCCGAAGAATGGATTCCCAGTTCCGGCACTACTAAGCCCAGGGTTATTCCAACCTTGGTTGGAAAGGATTACTGCTTTGTCCTACTGAAGAAAAAGGCATAGATCCTACCATAGGGTTGGAATGTGGTATATGACCACTTCCGAATGGAAAACCTTGGAACGAAGCCGACCCACTCATCATGGATGTGGCGGCCCCGAACGGAGCTGAAGGAATGCCCGATGAATGGGCGCAAAATGGGAAGTACCCAGAACCGAAAGCATTTGTTTGGGAATTTCCACTCGTGGACGGAATGGAGGTAGACCCAACAACAGACGTGCTAGTAAAAGATCTGAATAAAGAGATGGAGGGGATGGAAATAGTTCCACCCCCTTGCACAGATATAGGAGTCTGTACAGTTGTAGCACTAGTAGAAGCCATGCTTCCTGTAGTGGTCATCGAAGGTAAGCGCGTAGTGTAACCTGGACTTGACGGTCTTTGCGACGGAGTCCCAACATATTGCAATATGTGTGGATGACTTGATGGTAGGGGAGAATTCGGAGCCGCTAACAACTCTGAAAGTTCTTCTACCTCAATACTATCCTCCACTTTTAAGCGAACTTGAGAAGGAACTGGTGTGTTCCTTTCTTGTTCTACGGAAGTACCAGGCGTTGCTTCAATACTATTGCCCCCGAGGGGAGGATCAATCCCCGATGTGTCAATTGCAGTGGCACAAAACCCACCGGTATTATTACCTCTGCGCCTTCTCAGAGAAGGTTCTAAACTTGGTGGTGAGAGACCACGAAGTCTTCGAGACCGTTTGGAAGATCGGTCAGCCACTTTAAATTCGTTGTTTAAAATCTAACTAAAGACTCAAAAAATTTAAAGCTAGGTCGACTAAGAGCACAAAGCACCCACTAAAAAGTCCCTAAAGATACAGCCAATCAAAACAACTTCCAAGTATTTCCGCTCCGGGTGATTAGGACCAGACACCAAAATACGAGAAAGTGGAAAATAAAGGGCCTTCCGAAGATATTCTAGGATGATGAGAGCCCAGGCCTATCAGCGAAGGTATCAGAGGAAGTTACGCTGACCTCCTAACAACAGTCTGCGCCGGTGCAAGCCCCCAAGCTTCACAAGGGTGCCCTCCTGTAGTGTTGTTGAGAGTGATAAAACGTCGACCTCAGGTGCCATGGGATTCCCCTCCACAGCCACCTATGTAGTTCCCTAGGAGTGGCAACTAGAGATACCAACTCGTCACAGAAGCCAGGTGGAACAGTCGTGAGGTAAGTTCGGACAAGTAGGAGAGGGGGTATCTCTCTTCCTTGTCTTTACAGACCCTCGTGCTTAACTCCCAGATCCGGAGCTTTCCTGGTCTTCCTAACGCTATTGTATTTTCTCTCGTTAATCAGACTCCTATGTTTTGACGTTTAATATGGCCTTGGAGAGTTAACTCTCCACTCGCCTCATCTAAGGCCCTAAAATCCTAGAACTTGTTTGTGTATTTAACTTAAAAGAAAAAGTTCTAGTTGATTTTAATTAGCGCTTGATTTTAAGGGCTGTTCTTTAAGTCAAAGGATGATGGAAGTGAAACTAGTGGTGTTTTTTTTCAACGCAAAAGAAATTAATAAAACTTAACTATATGCGTATGCACTTTGTCATTGTTTTTCGATGAAAAGTAATCTCTACAGGGTTCAGAAGGAAATTTCTAATGAAACAAACTTTTCTTTTCTTTTCATTCACACTTCACACTCAAAAGTTAACAAAACTATTTTATGCCTAAAGAGATGCAAATCTATCTTAATGCAACACTAAATGCTTGATGCAAGATTGAAAACTACTCTAACAAAAAATGAAAGTTGTTTTGTTTATCAAAATTTCTTTTGCCACTTACAATATTTAGATAGAATATAAGATACTACAATTCGTCTAAATACTAAAAGCAAAACTCAAGATAACAGAAAACACTTTCATTCACCAAAAGGAAACTAAATGAAAAGCAAATTCAAGAAAGAAAAACAAAAACTTTTCAAAAAGTTCACTTCAAAGTAGCAACAAAAAAGTCTTTTTGAAAATGCTGTCAACAAAAATTGGCACTTTGCAATTGAAACAACAAGCAAGAAACACTTTTTGCAAGTTGACACCTTACAAAGGATGAAAACTCAACAAAAAACAAATGTTCTTTAAAAAGTCTTTTTAACAATCGAAGGCAGCAAGGAAAGCTTTAGTAACAACGACCAAAAAATATCAAAAAGACAACTTCAAGAAAGTATCAAATGACAACTTTGATGAAACAAAGAAGTAAATGGTCATAAAAATTGACTCCGTTAAGAAAACAAAAGGTCACCAAAAAGCAAAGTTGAACACAAAGATTGATAACAATCTTTCTGCTCTGATAAATCAGAGCAGCCAAGATTCCAATCAAGAAATCTTGCGTGTTTTTAGTAAAAAGATGATGACGCTTGCAAACACAAAACAAGACCAAAACTCCTTATAATTAGAGAGAAATCGGAGTAAGGATGCTTGCTGTAAAACAGAGAACTGATACTGACAAAGATGACTGTTACAAACTGACTGAAAGCACCAGACAAACTTCAGAGACAAAAAAATTTATAAATCCTGAAAGTTGCCAGATATACGCGACTGTACTTAGTGCAGGCTGCGTGTATACGCGACTGTTTCTGAGGAAACCTGCGTATACGTGGGTTCATTTCAGACAACAACCGTTTATACGCTTCTGTAACTAAATGAAACAGCATATATATAATATTTCAGGAAAAATAAGAAAACACCAGAAACTGGTAAAACTCGGAAATAAAGAACAGATTAGACAGTAACAATAAACCAGCAAGCAACTAAGCCCTGATAGGCTTGAAAAACACCCAAACTAGGAACAACAAGAGTGTTGTCCCCAGCGGAGTCGCCAATTTTGTTGAGGGATTTTATCTCCTAGGGCTTTTGGGTGGAACCATAGCAGACTGAAAGTTGTCTAAACAAAGAAACATGCACACACACAACCATTATTCTAGCAAAAGCTAATTCTAAGGTAAGAAGGACGTACCTCAGGTCCTACGTTCGGGTAGTTCCTCAAGGGTCCAAACCCTTCTTCACGTCCCTTTCGCTCCTTTGCCCTGCAAAACCAACAATTCCAAAGAATGCAGCAGTATATGGACAAAGATTTATACAAAAATCATCTTTATGTTATACAAGAAAGGATTTAGTTATGAACTTTTAGACATCCATTCATACATGAAATTCAAAAATGAACATCATAAACATACAGAAGAATCATATCGGGAACTAAGACGTGTTTCTTTATTATAGACAAATAGAAAGTACAAAAAGAGTAATATCACCTGAGCAACCTTTGCAGGCTCAAAGCTCAGCCTCCTTCTAGATCCATCCCGCCTCAAGCCTCTAGCGTATCTCCTTCCAAGACTCACTCCAAGATGCCATAACTAAGGGATGAACATCAAATCACAAGGAAAAAAGGGTTTCCTGTACAAATGGGGGAAGTGCAGAAGGCACAAGGGTCTTTAGACCTGATCAGGGGGAAATCTCAGTATAATAACCTTTCTTTATTTTCTCTCCTCCCTTAGGCCTTCCCTTTGGTGTCTTTTTATACCAATTCCAAAGTAGTTTTTTAGTTAGGAATTGGTTGGGAACAGTTGAGACCATGGGCACTAACAAGTGATCAGCAGGTAAAACCCGCGATCTCCGCCCGAAAATAAGGAGTTTTATATTTTTTTAAGTGTTTTAATACATATACGCAGGTTGGGTATATATCAACCCACGTATACACGTGTTTAACTCAGGGCAATATCACGTACAAGGAATAAAACACAGTTTTTTAGATTTTGGACCAGGTCTGGAAGGAAGGGTTGCCCTAGGCCATGAGTGCAGCATCACAAACCATAATAGTGAGATTTGGAGCTATAACAATCAGGTGGATAGAATGAAGGTTTGTTTACAAGATCAAGTGAAAGACTTGACTGGGATTTTACGAGATCTAATCAAAGACTCGACTTGGAACTTGGGACCTTGTTTCATTTTTTAATGAGCTTGACACAAGACAAGGAACTCTGCTCATATTCATTGCTTCATTTTTTAACGATCTTGACACAAGACTAGGAACTATGCTCATATTCTTGGTTTCATTTTTTAACGAGGTTGACATAAGACAAGGAACTATCCTCATACTCCTTGTTTCATTTTTTAATGAGGTTGACACAAGGAAAGGAACTATCCTCATTTGCTTGTTTCATTTTTTAATGAGGTTGACATAGTAAAACAACTATCTTCATACTCCTTGTTTCATTTTTTAACGAGGTTGACACAAGACAAGGAACTATCCTCATGGGCCTGTTTCATTTTTTAACGAGGTTGACACAGTAAAAGAACTATCCTCATGGGCCTGTTTCATTTTTGAATGAGGTTGACACAGTAAAAGAACTATCCTCATATTCTTTCAATCACAACTCATAAGTGGTCGTGAAGCAGAGATCTGGTTCCAATGCCCCCAATGCATGATGTACAACATCACTAAATTGATCATCAGTTGATGTAGGCATGGAACGGGTTGCCACATAATTAACCCATGGCGGGGATGATACCATTGGTACAAAAGGACCATTTATGGAAGATTGGTTGATTGGAAGCCATATTTTGACCAGGAAATGAAAGATGGTCAACAGTGAGAATTCTACCTTCATGCAAGAAACAAACCACTCGAAAGAGTGTTGAAACAATAGCTCCCATTTCATAAACATAGTCGCACCCTAGAAGTAAATTGGAATCTAAAGGGCCTAGGACTACCATTACATTCAAATAAACGATTTTTCCTCCAAAAGTAATAGGTAATTAGGGAGGATCCCTAATGGTTGATTGGTTCCTCTGTTAAAAGCCAATAGATTCTGGGTAACAGACACAAGTGGCAGCGAATTGAGCGCTTGCCAAGTAGTTGAGGAAAGGATAATCATAGATGCACCTTCATCTATAATAGTTCCCGATACAATCATATTACAAAATTGTACTATGATCTGGAAAGGTGCATAAGAAGGAAGGCAGAATCCTACCAGTCGATTCCAATCAAAGGAAGTGACTAGACTACTTGGAGGGGGTACCATAGAAACGGGAGAATTAACCCCTTGAGTTACGAGAACTGGAGGATTTTCCTCCTATCTTGATGGAACAAGAGGATTGCCCCCAAGTTCATTAGAATCTGAAGAAACAAAAGAACATGAGTGGTATCATATTCACTCTCTTCGGGAAAGGTATGATTAACTAAGGGCGAAATCGGGTCAACTGTTACGTAGACCTATTGATTTGGGTCAAGTATAGACTCATAGGATTCACTTTCAAAGATAGTGGTTTCGACCAACGGTTGATTTTGGTCAGTCAATTCATCAACTAGTGAAGGATTTAGGGAGAGTTTCTTGTAACCAGATGGAAGTCGCTACAGTGAAGCGGGATGGTTATCCAACACTTTTTTGGCTTCATCCAAATAGGGACAAAGGTGAATAGGGTGATTCCCTTCACGTAACCTACATGGAAACTTAACATTTCCCTTCTTTTCATGAACTTTACTATCACTAGTTGATGGTG
This sequence comes from Pinus taeda, assembly GCA_000404065.3. NCBI lineage: Eukaryota > Viridiplantae > Streptophyta > Pinopsida > Pinales > Pinaceae > Pinus > Pinus taeda. The sequence goes on from APFE030496227.1 coordinate 172,002, forward strand.
TGTCACCAGCATGATCTTGAGAAGTTGATAACACAGGATGTTGTGAACGAGCAGACCATTCTTCTAAGATTTGAGGAATATCAGGACAATTTTGAAGAAGATGGTCTCCCACACAAAGTTTGCATGGATATCGAAATTTGTGAGGCTTGATGGACGGTTTCTCATCAATTGTTGCATTCAAAGCAATGGTTGCTTGGTTTCCCCTCTGTTGAATTTTCTTCTTCTTCTTCTTCTTCTTCTTAGCCACCTAGTTACTAGTACCAATACTTTCACCAGGTGAAGAGGAAGAAAGGGAGCTAGAAACAACCGAGGAAGAACGCAAAGGGTCAACTTTAGGATCAACTGGAGGTGTACTCGATTGCAGAAAAATCATGACATTTTGAACCAAGGAGGTTGAAAACAACCATACTGGCAAGCCAATTGTAAATCCTGGAAGGGACAATGTAGCCATATATGGAGCACCAATATTTCTGAAAGGAGGAAAAGGACTAGGATTCCCATCAAAAGGAGTTCCTTGATTGGTGGACTCCAAATTGGTCGCCATATGTTTCAACCTAAGATCAACTAAGGAGTGAGCATGGAGGATGTTATCCGTGGTTAATTAATTTATTTTAATCAAAGTAACATAACAAAACAAAAGAGGGATAATCTAGCCAAAAGGTTTACCAAGCAACTGTGAACTACATAATACCTCCTGGCGAACCAAGAAGTACGGGCAGGCAATCTCCCTGAATGTTGTGTTTGGTGTATCACAGTTTACAAGGTGGCCAACTCGGTTACTTGAGCATGGATAACAACCTAGATTTGTCCTCCCATATATACCCGAAGGTACATGGAGGCCTAGTTCGTATAAGCGTTGTCTAATGCAAAACCGCACAATGAGAGCATTCCCATATACTTTACGTACTGTAACACCACCCTATATACCTGAAGGTACGTGGACGAGCTATGACATACTCATGTATGTGGAATGAGGTATCACACTCGGGATGTATTGCAGACAAGTTAGCAACAACTTCTTTGTTTTACGATGTCGAAACACATCTCTAGCCTAGACTTCTAAATGTTTTTCATTAGGTGACAATGCTCCATTAGGTAAATTCAGATAAATTTTAAGTTGATCTTCTTTAGAATTTTCCTTTTAGGTTCACCACGTGATGTATATTTGCAATTCCTAAAATGCAACTAATATGATAAGCATTCTTTCCATTCAATTTAACAATGAAAATCCTTAGCTAGTAGGGATAGAGAAATCAGATCTTTGACTAAGACCAAAGAGCACGTCTAATGCAATTTCCCTACACTATTCCTATCATCACACACAAACTTTTTCAATGCAACATGCATGTATTTCTTTTCGATTTCCCTTAATGTTAATGAACAAAAAGGAAAACTAATGCACAATCGATCAATAAACTCTTTTCATAAAAATGACAATTTTGCGACAATTTCTTTTTAAGGAAAGGAAGACTTTATGAAACTTTCGTTTTCAAATAAATGAGGAATTACAAAACTTTGAATGAAAAGAATAATCATATGCACACATCAATCAATCGATCTTTCATGACTGAAAACTTTACGACAATTCAATTTTCGAAGGAAAAAGACGATTTTACAACACTTTCTTTCAACAAAGATCAATCGACCAAAAAACTAACTTTCGACTATAGATTGAAAATGACAAAGTAAATACATAAGAAACATTTATCAATCCTAGTCTAAGTAGGGAAAACCAAGGAGATGAAAAACTATTTTCAGAGACAAGACATCATTGACATTCAGCAAATCATTCAAATAGGAGAAAATTGGCAAAAAACTTCAACTCCTAGATGGGAAACTGACCCTCAAGGGATCAGCACAAGCTGCAGTGAGAGACAATGCACTTCAGTGCACTAGCTCAATGCGGGAAGTGCATTGCAGTGCATTGTGTCCTTCACTAGGCTGCGCTGGTGACAGTAAGCGATTTTTTAAGGCAATTTGACACAGTTTTGACTCAATTTTCAATGAAATAAGACTGAAATTCAATCAAGGACCACAAGTACAGTAAGTAGAAATGTCTTAAGAGGTTGATAAGCTACTAATATGGATAATCACTCCCCAGCGGAGTCGCCAATTTGTTTTGGGAAGTTTTAGTGTCTATGGATAAATGCTAAAACCCCTAGACTAGTAGCTAAGTCTAGAACAACAGAGAAAAGCATTCACTACTTTTTCTATAACCAATAGATTAAATAAGACAATAAAGAAGCCTACCTGAAGCTTTCGCTTACTCCTTATCTCCCTTGACCAATTATGTCGCTCCTTTCCATACTTAATCCGCTTGAAAAGTACCTGCACATAGACATAAGACAAAAATCGATCAAAGCATATGATAATGATCTATTGATTAAACATAAAAGGGAATCAAGTGAAAAATACACATATGAAAGCATCAATGAACAATACAAACATATGGAAAAAGCTTTGAACACTTTATTAGTAAAAGGAAGAGTTACAACCCAATTTTCTTGATTCAATGCCACTCCTCCAGTTCAATCCCATTCTCTCCTCATAAAAAGCAAGACATTTTGAAATCATTACAATACTTGAAATCAACTCAAGTCTCATACTAATAGCATCTCCCTATAATTCAATGATTTCCAGCCCCTGATCACTTAGATGAGTGGTCTTTTTATAGGTGAATGAAGGAATTTATGGCATAAATGGTGATAATGAATGCCCTCCCAAACTTAGGATTTAGTTCAATGGAGGAATGGATAAAGGGATTGATGTTCCTTAACTCCTTCCCTCATTCAATTTTGAGCCCAAAGGAGTGGATAGTCTTGGAAAACTTCTAGAGGCATCCTATGGATAAGAATATTCCAAACCCTAATGCATATTTCACTCAAATTCGCCCGGCACGGGCCAAAGAGGGCTGAAGTGCGCTGCAATGCACCCTGGCAGTGTATTGGGTTGCACTGTAGTGCACCCTAATAAAATCCTGCCTACGCTAATCTTCTTAGAGGCAGTTTTTGGATGATTTCAATCATGGAATCTCTTAGGAAGGAGGAATTCTAATGGTTGGCTTCATTAGGGAATGTAACAACTGAATTAGGGTTTGATTGGCCCTAATAGTACTGATCTGTAAGTCAGGATTGATGTGCCCAAATGGATCTGTAACAAATACCTCCCCATGAGGTTATTTTCTCTAGAGTATTATAGGCAAATAATGAACTCTGATGAAGTCAACTTTGTCTCAGCTAAGAAAAGAACCCAGTTCAAAGTCAAAAATCAATTAGGCCCTTTCATTTGCAATTCTAGAGAAGCAGGGCAGGAAGCAAATATCATTATGCAACAAATGAAGTTCCAAAATAGTTTCATGTGGAGATATGACCCTCAAGGTTTTATGAACAAACTTAGACAAAAGGTCAAATTGGGGCCTTACATTCATCACCCCATATGAGAGATAGAAAGATATGCCAATCAGTCTGAGTGGTTGGAAAAAACTCTTATAGACAAGGATAGTACAAAGGTAGATGTTGAAAATACCTTGTGTGATTTAGAAAGACAGCTTTATGAAAGCTCATTCCTGTAGGTACCACAAAAAGAAGCAACCATGAGTAACCCTACAGTTTTTCAGACTCCTCAAAATCAGGAAAGGAATCCCAAGAGGAACAGAGAGGGAGCATCCACTTCAGGCATGGACACATCCAATGTGAAATATGAAGGCAACCAAAGAAAAAGGCCAAGGCCCAATTCTGTTTCTGGAAAAGGAAGACACAGAAGGCTCAACAGAAGTAACTAATACTGAGTTTGACATGAGCAGGGGCATTGTTCCATCTGGAGAAACACAGGAGCCATCTACCTCATACACTCAAATGTTACAAAGGCAACTCAGTGTAGAAGTCTCCTCATTTAGTAGGCTTGCTGATAAAGATAAGGATATTAAGGACATGTTTAAAGAAATCAAAATGAGAAATGAGAAACTGAAGGCACAGTCTTATGCACAGTATCTCAAGCTTACACCTACAAACCAAACCAGGTTAATGTCAGCTTTTGACATCAAGGAGGGAAGATGCAAATGTCCTTCGTAAAACCAACTGTACAACATCCAAGGACATCAACAGATTATAAAAAGATTGATTTTGAGGTATTGGCAAGGAATATTCATCCCATTGACCAAATTAAATTTCACAAACAAGCTGGAGAAATGATTTACTCCACCCTTACAAGTAAAGCCATAGTTTCCCATCAATTGAAGAATTCATTGAACAATATCTCAGCTCAGTATCAATTAGAAAAGGCCTCCTCACAGGCCAAGGATACGAGAATCAAGTCTTTGGAAGACTTAGTTATTGAATTGGGACATGATCCCAAATACATCAAAGCCACTAAACAACTGATCAAGAAAAAGAATGATGACATTGCAGCACTCAAAAAGAAATTGAAAATACTTCAACTGCAACATCCCCAAACAAGGAACTCTTGGAAAACCAAACCGGACATGAGGAATTGATCAAACTAAATGATTAGTTAAAGGAGACAGAGAAGGAATTGGACAATTTAATCCAATTGAAGCAAACTAATATTGCCACTACATCAGTAAATGTCATCCCAACAGTCTCAATAGTTGTTCCTTCTACATTGGTAGCCTCATTAGCTCCCACAGCTCCTATTCCCACAGCACAATAGGTTTCAACAGAGTCTACATCAGTAGCACGTACATCAGGTGAAGAAGCAGCAAGGTTAGTTAAAGCTATGGAAGAGATGTCCATACAGACAACAGAGATGAATAAGTTGAAAGAGAAGGTGACAAGCTTGGAAACTGATTACAAGCTTGCCAAAATCATGCGCAAAGAAGAAGTGAAAAAAGTTGCCAGAATGAGTGAGAGATTAAAGGCCATGGAGAAGGACCTGACACTGAAAGAACCCCTTGGCTAGGCCAAGGAACTATTATGGGTCAATATCATTGGCTCCGTCAATGATATTTTGCCATCTATTTAGGTGATTTTTGAACAAATAGATTTAATAAAGATGGCTACAGAGGCCATCCAAAGAGTAAAAGAGGAATTAGGAGAAATATCTGAAGATGCTACTATAATTATCTAGTTCCTAAAAAGTAAAAATAAATATGAGCTTCAGGAATTCGAAATAGAGGACAGAACAAAGAAAATTTTGGAGGTGAGAAAAGTCCTTTCCAAGAGAAACTTAATGCTAAAAATGGAGGACAAATGTCAGAATATGTAGGTAGTCATTGATAGGTTTATGGCTAAGTTTCAAATTTTGAGAGAGAAAGGGTTACCCAATCCCTTAGTAATAAATGACAAGCTCATGACACAGAAGGATTACAACAACAAAATCAGAGAGCTACAAAAAAAACAGGTTAGTGCATCATCAATCAAGGCATTGCCAACAGGAAAAGTACTTTATCAAACATTTGAAAACTTGTTTTACCTCCAGCATGAGGTAAAACACTTGTTTATCAATAAGCCTACTTTTTCCAAGTACACTGAGGCAGATGAAATATATAGGAGGATGCTTAAGATCCAATTACCTGATGCTGAAACATGGGAGAAATTCACTGATTTACTGTGAGAAATATGCAGTAAAAAGGTTAGTGTACAAAAAAAGTAAAACAACCAGGTAAAAAGATGAAGATAGATCAATAGAGTCAAAGTGTATTAGTGTCAAAGTGTATCAGATGAAAGCCAAATGTAAATGAATATTCCAACGTAAAAGATCAAACAACGAAGCAGCATAAAGGGCTAAAATCAAACCATAAAAGCCAGCAGTACCAAAATAAAAGGGACAGCATGAAGCAGTTCAATAGTTGTCTCTATCTTCTTGCAAGAAGATATTTTTATTTCCTAAAATAATCTCAAATTAGTTTGAGATATTTTGTAATAATTTTTTGTATAAATACTTCACAATTCGAAGTATGTAGGGTGGACTCTATTAGACATTTCTATAGACTTTTTGATCAAGAAGAACTAGAAGGTTATTGTATCAGTTGATAAGCCAACAAGACGGATTGATTAATAAATATCAGACTGTTCCAAGGATTCATGTGTTGAGTGAATATCAGACAAGTATTTTCATGTGTCTTTGTCAATTTCTCAGAGTTATTCAAAATCTTATATGTATTTCATTCTAAATGCTATAATTGGAAATATATTTCAGAACTTGTTTAAATCACACTCTGTTTTAACAGTTAAGCATTTGAATGTTTTCTTCTGTAATTTAAATTAAAGAATTCTTAATTGCTCTTTAGTTTAAATTGATTTCATAATTAATCCAGATTAAAGGATTCTTAACTGCCCTTTGATTTCAATTACCCTTGCCTTCATCATTCATTATCTTATCACAAAATCATTACTAAGGGCTGCTACTTAATAAGATCTCATGCAACTGTTTCAGACCAGGCTTTAGACTAAGGTTTAGCCTCCTTAGTCAGAGAGGGCTCTCTCATAGATTTTTGATATGCATTTAAGGCAAGAAAAGATGGCTAACTCTTTAAACAGTA
>APFE030496231.1:0-11697 GCA_000404065.3 Pinus taeda
GAGTGAGATTTGAGTAACCATGAGATTATTCCATTAGGTTCGTGTATGTTCGTACGATATTATTCTGATGAAGGTCGCGGTGGTAACAATAGAAATGATTATGGTTCAAGTGGAGATAATTCTAGTAAGGAACAAACTATAGAGTTGTTCAAGTGGAGATAATTCTAGTAAGAAACGAACTCTTGAGTTGTTCTGGAATAATTTCTACAACAAGATTGATGATTCTATATCTAGTTCGTGTTGATGAACTCAAAATCAATCCTTTTTATGAGTGATTTGATTTACAAAAATCAATAGAACTATTAATTTGTTAGATATGATTATTATTTTTTTTAATCATATGGTGAATCGATAAGTGCAAGGCTTAATCTATGGGAGACCCAGGATGAAATCTCATAGCTGCCACTATAACACTAAGAGCACCTCATAGCTGCCACTATAACACTAAGAACATAAACCAACCACCTGCAAGTCGAGTATACTAAGTTCCTATGATTTTAGCAAGAGCAAACTCACGGGAAAGGGGAATCCGCCCCTCTAGCCGCCACCAAGTCGGGTATACTAAGTTTCTATGATTTTAGCAAGAGCAAACTCACGGGAAAGGGGAATCCGCCCCTCTAGCCGCCACCACAGCAGGTCATTGTACTCAATAAGATTTGAACTTCGGTCTCCCCGGGCTTCGCCCATGTGACTTACCGTCATATAATTACTACTAAAGTATATCTAATACAAAAGTGTGGCCTATCCTTTAACTTATATTAATGTGTGTGGGGTCTATCCTAAAAGGATTTAACTTATATTAATGTGTTTACTAAAGTATATCTAATGCAGAAGTGTGTACTAAGGCATGTACTAGAGTCTCTTTTCATAGTGCACCAGATTGCATTTTTTAAATACTATTTTAATTATTTTAAAAATTTAAATTGTTATTTCAACTTTAAAATATATCATTGAAAATAATTAATTAGAATTTATAAATGAATAATAAATAAAAATTTTTTGAATAATTTTTTTCACAAGTTATAATTAAAATGTTGGAATATGTTAAGTGACAATTTTTATAATAATTTTTTTTATCTAAATGAATAAATGAACAAAATTATAGTCTAAAAACATTTATTATATCACATAAAAAAATGTTAAAATAACAACAAATTTATTATACTAAACATTAAAATTTGTAAAGTGAATAAATAAAGAAACAAACAAATAATTAATTTTTCTCACAAAATTATAGTTTATACCTTCATAAAAACACTTAATTTAAATTTACCATATCCATTCCTTTTTCTCATAATATATGATAAAAAGAGGAACCATCAAATTTTCCTTATGTTGTATGATAAAAATGTTGGAATGACAATTTTTTTATAATAATTCTTTTTATCTGGACTATATTACACAATAAACATTGAAATGACAACAAAATTATTATATTAAACATTAAAATTTGTAATGTAAATAAATAAATAAATAAATAATTTTTTTCACAAAATTATAATTTACATTCATAAAATTTTAAATAATTTCTTTAAAAAATTATAATTTATGTTCCTAAAATATTTTTAAAAATAATTACCTTTTCCAAATAATTTAAAAACATTGATTAATAACTTAAATTTACTATCTATTAACTTATAATTCAGATCATATAATTAAAAAAAACCATTACCATATCCATTATCTTACAAATCAGGTCATATGATTAAAAAAAACCATTAAATTTTTCATAAGTTGTTACATGATAAAAATGTTGAATGCACAAAAACTAAATTTTTTTCTCATCTATTGTACATTTACATTTAGCAACATAATTATCAGTTATGAATATATATATAATTTATTTATTTACTTATTCTATATTCAATTATATTTATATCAATATATTAGAGAAACTAATCATACATATAATCGATATATTTATATTCATATTCTCTTTTTCTCACCATATATATATATTTTTATATTTAACTTTTCTATATTAAAATGGTATATATATAATTTAACATTTCTGCATTAAAATGGTGGCTTTCATTGTGAAATTATGCAGTATTTTATAATTATATTACATTCATAGTGTGGAAACATAGAATCTATAATAAAAATGAAAATAAAATTTGATTATAATTTTTTTTCAAGAATATATAGAAAAGACAATTATGCAAGATTATCCGCCCAAAATTAAACTGGAAACGTAGAAAATTTCAATTGCAGCCCTACGTGCCGACAACCCATTATATTACTCCATTAAAAAATAGTTGTACATGGCATGGAAACAAGCCGCAGTGTCAATACATGCACAAATTTATTTCAAGAACACCAATGTAAGAACACTATCGCCAACGCCAGCTTCCTGGATCGTTTTTTGCTCCTCATATTTCAATTTTATTCCGCGTGTAGCACTGATAAGCAAAAACCTTCGGCCTTCTGGAAATTCTTTGGCAGCGAAAGACCAGAGCACCTGCATTAATCCACCCAAGTTCAGGGATGAAATAACTAGCACACAAATCTAAAAAGTAATCCCAACCAAACATATGTTAAAAAAATGAAAAACCTGAATGGGGTCAGTAGCAAGGAATCTTCTCTCAATCCTGTTTCCATAAGGCAAACGAATGGCTATGTTCACAGTTCCAGGGGTGCCTCCAGCAGGCTCTCGTGGCAAAACTGGGTATTCGATCGTCGCAACTTCTTGAGGAACAGCAGATTCTGTGGTTTTATTATCTTCCAGGGGACCCTTCTCAGTGTAGGGACGCAGAATCTGAGAAGTCCAGAAATGAAATTTAATTGTAAATCATATGTCTTGAATTTTCTAATTATTTAGTTAGTTTTTTGTTATGTATAAAAAAAGGTAAATAAAAATAATCAAGAACACCAAGAAATATTCTGGAAACCTCAAAGAGAAAACCAGCCATCAATCTTGATTAGTGTTCTGACCAAATTGGCAGCTTGATTAGAAAATCAGAAATCAATCTTCATTAGTATTCTGACCAAATGGATTTCCAAAATATTTTGGAATCTAATATTCTGGAAACCTCAGAGAAAACCAGCAATCAATCTCGATTAGTGTTCAGAGAAAACCAGCAATCAATCTTGATTAGTATTCTGACCAAACTGGCAGCTTGATTAGAAAATCAGCAATCAATCTTGATTAGTGTTCTGACCAAACACCAGTGGTTTCCAAAATATTTTGGAATCTAATTTTGTTAGTGTTCTGACCAAATTATGAGTGGATTTCCAAAATATTTTAGAATTTAATTTTGTTAGTGTTCTGAGCTATCTAGTTTCCAGAATATTTTGGAATCTAATTTTGCTATTCTTCTTTTTATTTCTAAAATATTTTGGAATCTAACTTTGCTATTCTTCTTTCTATTTTTAAAATATTTTGGAATCTAACTTTGCTATTCTTCTTTATATTTTTATTCCTTTTGAAAAACCAGTAATCAAGATTGATTAGTTATTACTATAATCAAGCTTGATTAGTTAAAGGTCAAGGGACCCACTCCACCCAACCTCTCAATAATCAAGATTGATTAGTTATTTTATAATCAAGTTTGATTAGTTAAAAAGGTCAAGGGATTGATTAGTTATTATTATAATCAAGCTTGATTAGTTAAAGGTCAAGAGACCCACTCCACGCAACCTTTGGTTTTGAACCTATGACCTTTTAGGAGGAAACACATGCTCTTAACCATTAGGCCCACTAAAATTGTATTATTAATTAGTCACTAGTGTTTTGACCAAATTGGTATTTCCAACATATTTTGGAATATAACTTTTCTATGACCTCTTAGGAGGAAAGACATGCTCTTAACAATTAGGCCCACTCAAGATGTATTATTAATTAGTCATTAGTGTTTTGACCAAACTACATGCTCTTAACCATTAGGCCCACTCAAGTTGTATTATTAATTAGTCCTTAGTGTTTTGACCAAACTGGTATTAATTAGTCATTAGTGTTTTGACCAAACTGGTATTTCCAGCATATTTTGGAATATAACTTTCCTATTCCCCTTTATATCTGGTTTTGAAACCATTAGGCTCACTCAAGCTGTACTGGTTTGAACCTATGATCTCTTAGGAGGAAACACATATTCCCCCCTTTTATATCCCTATTCCCTTTCTAGGTAGATATTAGATTTCCAAAATATTTTGAATTCTGCAATCAAGCAACTCATATTCATTAGATCTCCAAATACTCCCTAACACATGCTCTTAACCATTAGGCCCATTCAAACTGTATTATTAATTAGTCACTAATGTTCTAACCAAACTCCAGCATATTTTGGAACATAATTTTCCTATTCCCCTTTATATCCCTATTCCCTTTCTATGTAAATATTAATAGATTTCCAAAATATTTTGGATTCTGCAATCAAGTAATTCATTGTTCATTATATTTCCAAAATATTTTGAAATCTGCCATCAATTTCAAAATATTATACAAACTCTTTTACTCCCCTTTATCTTTACACTCATATCCATTGTGTATTAAAGTTCTAAAATATTTTAGAATTTGCAATCAAGTTACTCATATCCATTGTTACTCATATCCATTGTTCATTACATTTACAGAATATTTTGGAATTTACAATCAAATTGCTCGTATCCTATACTCATCCTATTTCCAAAATATTCTCATTTCCATAATATTTTGAAATCTACGACCATTAAATTACTCATATCCATCCTATTTTCAAAATTTTCTAATATATGCAATCAAATTAACATTATCAGATAAATTTCAAACTATACACATCAAAACCAGAGTAAAATAATAATGAAACAAACCTCGAGAACTCTTTGGGCATCCACAGGGCCTTCTTCGTGATGCAATTCTAATCCTGTTCTAGGATCTATTATCAGAATAGCAGGCGTATTCTCGATCTTGTACCAGCTGGATAGCTTCAATCCTTCCTCTAAATGATCATAAACCTGCAACACCATTTCAGAATGACATTAAAAAATCCACAAGGAACGGTGTGATTAAATTAGTTTCTGTGTTATGTCGTTTGCTGGCCATGGAATCTATACATAGAAATAACAACTCATCTGACCTGATAGAAAATAAAATGTTTCTGGATTATATCTTGAATTTCATGATTTCTCCAAACGTGCTTGTTAAGCTGCAGAAAGGCAAACCATTACCAAAAAGAAAAGAAAGAGATCATCATAGTATTTCAGAAATCTTACATTGGTGGGCTTCACTTTTATTCATCAGATTTTGCTGAACTTCATTTTATTTATCAGATTTCCAAGATATTCAAAAATTCTAATGGGTGGATTTCATTGCTAGACTTCATTCCTATTCATCAAATTTCGGTGGACTTCACTTTTACCCATCAGATTTCCCAAAAAAAAATGGAAATCTGTAATCAAAATTAAGATGTCTTATGTCCTAAACTCTATCCTAGAAATTTTACCTAATTATCCCATAACTAGATTGTAAGTTCTAGAATATTTCAGAAATCTCATAACTAGATTCTAACTTCAAGAATATTTCAGAAATCCCATTACTAGAAATCCCCTAGCTAAAATGCTCTAGAATATTTCAGAAATCTCATAACTATCCCAGAACTAAATCATAAATTCTAAAATATTTGGGAAGTTGGTGGAAGAGCTACTTCACTCCTATCCGAAGAGCTATTTCACTCCTATCCATCATATTCTGAAATTTACATTGAAGATTAGGATGTCCTATATCCTAACTACATAATTTTTAATGATAACTCTCATCACAGCAACTTTTATCATAACTATTTAAGATTTACAACCGAGTGAGACACTGGTTCATCTTTCTGGACATGTTCAATAAACCATTGGTTGAGGAGCTACTTCACTCCTAGCCATAATATTTCTAAGATATTCAGAAATTTGCAATCAAGAATAGCATGTCCAATATCCTAACTACATATTTTTAATGATAACTTTCATCATAGCAACTTATCATAACTATTTAAGATATAAAACCTGGTGAGACACTGGTTCATCTTTCTGGACATTTGCAATTAACCACTTATCGCTGGTTTCAGCCCGGACTTTGGCCTGCATAGCAGAGTCACTAATAATTTCGAAATTGCACCTGGAAGCTTAAATTATGCCGACAAAAACAGAGGACTAGAATTGTGACGAAAACAATATGGAGTATACCGCATGAAAGTTCCCGACAAAGAGCAAACGATAAGGTGGTGCCAGATTGAGGTCACGAGGAGGGACTCGTCTAGTTTGCCTGCCAAGAAATCACAGATAAACTTGAAATTGAAACAAAAAAATGGAATCATCTATACAGAATGCAATATATCATCATCTTTCAAATCCGAGTTTAAATAATGTGATGAATCCAGAAGATGAATTTGAAAAAGTTTAATATACTATCATCATCTTTTGAAATCTATTACGCATTATTTTAATGTGATGAATTTAGAAGATGAATGTGAAAAAGTTTAATATACTATCATCATCTTTCAAAATTAATGTGATGAATCCAGAAGATGAATTTGAAAAAGTTTAATATATTATCATAATCTTTCGAAATCTATTACATATTATTTTAATGTGATGAATCTAGAAGACTATTACGTATTATTTTAATGTGATAAATCCAGAAGATGAATTTGAAATTAAGTTTAATATATCATCATTTTTAGACATAGAGTTTTATGTCAAACTTTCGACCAAAAGTATTTCTATGTGATGAATTCAGAAAATGAATTTCAGATTTAAATGTATTATTTTAATGTGATAAATCCAGAAGATGAATTTGAAATTAAGTTTAATATATCATCATTTTTAGACATAGAGTTTTATGTCAAACTTTCAACCAAAAGTATTTCTATGTGATGAATTCAGAAAATGAATTTCAGATTTAAATGAATCCAAAAAACGAATTTTAAAATGTGATGAATTCAGAAAATGAATTTCAAATTTCTATGTAATGAATCCAAAAAATGAATCTCATATTTTTCCATAATTCTTTTTAATATGTAATATTAAAATAAATAAATTTGGAATCAATTCTAATCACAAAAATCTAAATATATTTTTAATATACCGTGCCCTATCGAATCTTGTAAGATGACTTGGAGAGCCAGCTTGATCTGAAGAGCCAGCTGGACCTAATCTCGTAGTATGACCTGGCCAAGCTTCTCCATTAGCAGTGTCTGGTACCTCATCATGGTCTTCTCCATTAGCAGTGTCTGGTACCTCATCATCATGGTCTTCATTATGAGAAGAACCCGGCCTCCCAGGGCTGCAGTGATATATATTTGAACTGATCAATGAGCATTCAAAATTCAGTCCTCACCAGAAATTTAACTCTGATTTCACATACTGTGTTTATCCTACCTATATTCGAACTCATATTTATTTATCAAATTTCAGAATATCTTTAAAATTGGTAAATAATATAATGATAATTTTCATATAAAAAATTCTGAATAAACCTACAATATAATCAGGAACACAACACTGAACAGATTGAATAATCAGAGATGTAGAAGGGCAGATTGAATAATCAGGAATGTAGAAAGGAATTTCTTCAACCTCACATTTCTTTATCAAATTTCTATCTCACATCTATTTATCAAATTCTAGAATATTTTTAAAATTGGTAAACAATATAATGATAATTTTCACAAAATGTTTCTTGAATAAAACCTATTATTCAGAAACAGAACACTGAACTAATTGAATAATCAAAAATGTAAAATGGAATTTATTCAACTTCTAGAATTTATTCAACTTCAAATCTGTTCATCAAATTCCAAAATATTTCTAAAATTTGTAATCAATGTAATGATAATCTTTATAATTTTTATCAGCAGTTGTCTATAATGCGATTTTTTGAAAGCCTTTCCCATGCGTTTTTCGTGTCAAAATCCGGCAGCAATTTATTGGAATCACAAGTTTGATAACTAGTTTCTGCACAATCAAAGCGTCCCAGGATTTTTCAGGGTGCTGAATCCAAATATGCAGTTAAAAAACCATTTTAACTGCAACAAATCAAAATTTAACCTTAACCTCAATTTCTTCGCCAAATTCCGTTACCTAAATCTCCAAAAAATCGCATTATAAACAACTCCATTTTTATCTTAAATAAAAATACAATAAGAGAAAGTTTTAATGATATACCTTTCTGGTCCTACACCAGGATCAACATTCAGGAGATCAGGCTCACCATGGTAGTCCTCGAAGCCATAATCAGCAGGACGCTGGTAATCTTGTGGTGCTAATTCTTGCCTGCATTGCCATCAATACTTTATTAAATGTTCACATAAAGTCAACATTGAAAAACATAGAAGGGGAAATGCAAGTTATATGACCTAAGACCATCTCGACCAATAGTGAAGAAATATTCTACTGCCTCTTCAACTACCCAATTTGTTGCCTGCAAAGATTGGAAATTCATCCATGTTAATCCAGCAAAGTTATCATCCAAAACATTTGGGAAAATGAATGACGCAGAATATAGATTACCCACCTCCAAAAGCCGCAACGCCTCAGCCAGTGAGATGCCTGTGATTTCACTAAGCTGAGAAATCTTGGTAGAGCGGTTTGCCATGGCCCTCCAAAAATGTAACTATATCTGCAGGGTGGAGGGACACAGGCTTACAATGCAAGGCACCTCCACGCTTCTCTGATTGTTGGAACAGGTTAATATATGAGCAAAAAGGATCCATCAGACCGTTAAAACGGATTTGGGTACATAACGGTGGGACTTCAATATTAATGAACATTTTTAATTTAATTAAATAGTGATAAATATTTTCCCAACATTTTATTTTTTAATTTATTTTCTAATAAAACAATTTTTTTAATTATTAGGTATTGTTTTTTTATGGTTTTCAATATTTATAAATCTTCTTGTACATTGTATCTTTTTCACTTATTTTTAATATTTGCAATATGTCAACATTATTTTTTACATTTTGAAAACTTTTTTTATGAATGAATTTGGTAAGATATGGGTCAACAAGGTGAAGTTTTTTTGAATAAAGGAAAGATTTTTCGTCCTCTTTGTATTGCAAGGTTGCTAACTTCCTGCCCATCTTTTATAACGAAGAGATTGGAATTGGTATCTTTAGGCGTAGATGTGCTCTTGAATTCAATAATTTCTTCTTCTTTTGTTGACCCATCACCATGATGAATTTTGCTTCTAACCTTCTAAATCTATTAATAAATTTAGGTTCATACAAACAATATGAAGGCAAGTCGCATCACCAACTCCGGCCTCTTGAGTTTTGGTGTTTGGAATCGATTTGCAAGTAGTTCCACCTATGTTCATAGTTCCTCTGCTTTTTCGAAATAATGGAAACAAATGCCTTAACCAGCGAATAAAACTCCATAACGCAAAAAATACCTTTTGTATTGAAGTTTATTGAAGTTGATTGAAGTTGAGAACCCTGTGTCAACCCATCCTTGGAACTCTCCCATGATTTATTGAGCTAGGTTATTTTCGTGTTGCTATTTGACAAAATCAACTGAGGCTTCAACCGTAGCCTAAGTAGATTGATGGCAACATTGTCTTTCCATCAAGACATCGCACTTAGCCCTAGTGTCATCAAAGCACGAAGAAGCACCTCGAGAAAAGTACATGTAGCCTCTCTCAGTTCATGCAACACCATTTTTTCTCGACACTCAAGAACCTTGTCATGCACCATAACATCCCCTGCACAAAAAAAAAAATGAAGAAATCAGCCAAATTACCTAAAACAAAACATGAAAATATATGTCTCAATCATAAAAATAAATGATTACAAAAGACAAAAGGAGTCACACTTCAACCCATAGACATAAAGCCCTAATATTAATCCCATGCCCCAAAAAACATATAAAAATGAAACAAACCTAAAATTAAAATTATAACTTTAATACAGTGAACTCCAACAACCCAAGAAGTAAAACTAGCATTTGCGCTAGAAGGTGCAAAGGGCACACTAATAGTGATTTGGGTTTTTTTTTTGACTTCTTGAAGTAAAACCTCTACAAATGCCTCCGCAAACAGATATTAAATTGAAAAGTAGTGTTGAGAACAAGATGTGGATTTACTAACTTCAAATCCATCAAAATATGCATTGTAAATCTCTTTGCATGCAAGTTAAGAAGGTGAAACCTCCTGACAACCACCTTGGTTTTATGCCCAATAAACCTTAACACCATTTTGAGTGGTAAGAAACATTAAACCAATTTAACCAATTAGAGTAACATGTATAACAACATCTTTTCTATGAGAACAAGAATTGTAACTTTTAAAGAGGACACACAAGGTTGCTAGTTGTTACAAAATATTCAATTTACTGTAATGTAAGCTAATGATTAGCCTTTTTAATGATGCATGTCAAAATGTTTATTTAATATAATTGTTTGGTTGTTTAATCTAATTTACGAACCTTGCATATACAACTAAGAATCCATGGTTCTCAACTAGTATTATATGTGGTTATTAGATGAGTAAACATCTTCTAACAAACATAGGGGATTTGGGCCTAACATATAACTTCAAATGGAGTTATATCTATAACACTAGACTGACATCATGCAAAGCCTACTCTTTTTGGCAGGAAAATTTTAATTCTTTGTATAATATAATCTATTTTCACCATTCAAAAACAAAACGAGTATCACAAAGGAGAACAAGAAAAAAATGATGCAATCCACATAACATTAATGATTTTAAAACTAATGATGCCATCCCTGTAGAGTTACAAAATTTAACTAATGGTTCCATCCATGGAACATAAAAATTCTTGAACATGCACTCTCTTCATGTTATTTGGGAATCAAGTCTCCTCGGCAGGTTGGGGGCGAGACTTGTTTTGACTGTAACTTCGCCCAACTATACTAATGACTGCAAAGGTCGGAGGGGTCAAGGCCGATTTGAGGTCAGGGTTGGGCCTCTCTAATAATTTCCAAACTTTTATGTCGACTACCCCGATGGCCGACTACTAGTGGGCCCTACACATGAATTGAGGATCGGTCTTAAATCGTGACTTTCGTGGAATGAAAGGGGTAAGGGGACAACCTTCAACTATCAGCCTATGAGTCCAAACTTCAACTAATAACCAAATAATTTTGCATTAATTGGGTCCATCTCCTTCACAACAATTTGATATTTCCATTTCGATTACACTTATGATTTCAGGTCGAGCAAGGGAGAAAATATTCCCTATAGAAATAATCAAATAACTCTTATCCTCACTACATGTGGAATAAGACCAATGTTCCCTTTGGACGAGTAGCAGAGTCAAAGAAATATAAACTAATAATTCGATTTGAAGGCATATTTATAGCGGTTGAGGAGTTTTCCAACTATGAATCATGGACAATGGAGTGTGCTCCTTGTTACACAAAAATATCGTCACCTTGATTATTTGCAGTCGGTGTTGGCCTATCATCACCTATGCCAACTTCCTAAGCAAGTCTTAAACCTCAGCTCTTCAAAACAAGCTTGAGAAAAGAGAGAGAAATACATCAAAAAAGCAATGTAACTCTAGTTCCACACTTTCTCTTAGCTTTTCCTGAGGGCCCGCACCTTTTGTTCAAGATATCTGTGCACTTATACGCTCTGTATGTAAAGGGGAGGGTCCGTACCCCTGTAAAAGTCAAAAGGCGCAATTTTTATCGTAAAAAACTCATATTGGGTTGATTCTAGAGTTTTCTAGAAGGATTTGTTACGTGGATTGTTCGCTCCAAGTGGTTCAT
>APFE030496236.1:0-11332 GCA_000404065.3 Pinus taeda
TCTATCTCTCTCCTTATGTAACCTCTCTCTCTCTCTCTCTCTCTCTCTCTCTCTCTCTCTAAAGAAGGTTGAAGCATGTCTAGATCTAATCTCCTTATGTGACCTCTCTCTCTCTCTCTCTCTATCTCTCTCTCTCCATTAGCCCTTGCACATGTGGACCTGATCTCCTTGTGTGGCCTCACTCTCTCTCTCTCTCTCTCTCTCTCTCTCTCTCTCTCTCTCTCTCTCTCTCTCTCTCTCTCTGAAGAAAGTTGAAGCATGTGTAGATATGATCTCTTTATGTGACCTCTATCTCTCTCTATCTCTCTCACCATTAGCCCTTGCACGTGTGGATCTAATCTCCTTGTGTGGCCTCACACATGTGATAGAAAAGACCAAACTTCTGAGGCATAACAGAGCTGCATGACCAAAATTTTGGGTGTCGAAGAAGGCCAAAATTTGTCCCTAGAAGAGAATAATAGACCAAGTCTCTTAGGTAGATGTTTGACTTAACTAGGAGGGAATTGGACCAAGTTTGACCAATTCTACTTTGTTGGTTAGATTTACCTTGTTATTAACTAGAAGATCTAGGTGTGTCTCTTGTTGCACTCAACAATTTCTTTAAGGAAAAAGTTGTCGGGTTTTCCCCCATGTGGGTTTTCCCCCATGTGGGTTTTCCCAGGGTAAATGTTTGTGTTATTGTTTGCTTGTATCTTTATGATCCTACTGGTATTTAGTTTCTACTGTTGAGATATTTTGTGTAATTTCTTTATGATTAACATGAATTCAAGAAAAGAATAACTAAATAAATCATAAGAAGTAATTATCAATTTAGAAGATCATATGAAAATCAACATGGTATGAAAGCTATGGTATAAGAGCAGCCTGAAGAAGAAGAAGAGGAGCCTTCAAGATATCCTCTAGGGATTTCTCTATTCTAACCCTAGAATTCAAGAATCACATCACAAAAGAAGGCCAATATCTCCCTTCTTGTCTAAAGAAAATCTACACTATTTTCTGTCAAGTAAATGATGAAATCATCATAAAATGTTTAGGCTGAAAAGTCTATTGTGAAAGGATTCCTAGTTAAAATATCTTAGTTTGCAAGAAGAAACTATATACAAGATATATGTTTACACCTTTGGTAAATATTATAAAGAATTCTAAAATCCTATGCCTCAATCTTACTACTTGTAGATCGAAAATAAACCCCAATCTAGTTGCAGAGGGAAAATAAGGCCTTAAGATGATCTCAATAAGTCAAGAAGCCTCAGAGATGACCTCCGAAATATAAATTATCTCATAATACTAAATAAGGTTGCAGGATCTCAAATTAAATAGGTTGAGTTCCTTGCTTTCCTAAGAAGTTGAGTTGGTGTCACTTTGGAGAAAGCAACCCAAAGGATTTTGAAAATATATTTGTCTGAAGATAAGCCAACAAAGTCATCCTTTGTGCATGAGGTCTGATACAAGATACAATTCATATTGTTTAAATACATTATTTCCATACAGGCACATTACAGTATGAAGCTTGGGAGTATAGAGGCCAAGCAAAGTTATAAAGAAGTCTTCCAAAATTTTAAATTTTGATGTTTGGAATATAAGGTATGTATCATGACTCACTTTTCTTACAATGATTTTGTTTGGGATCAAAGGTTCTTAGACTTCAAATAGAAGAAATTATCACTAAATATCCTTGTAAATCAATATGATTAAATTTGTTTCACAAGAAATAAACAATGTCGTGATCTACCCCTTAGTCAAACCCTAGGACTGTGTCAAAGGTTTTATTTGTTGCCTCACATCAAAGGACCCTTGAAGAAAAACATTAATGGAAGTTATGATGACAATTAAATGAGTCATTTACCTACAATTTGAGTGATGTGATTCACAATGGCCTTCAATCATGCTTATATTGTTAGATTCACCCTTAATCTGTAACATGAAAATTATCTTAATATTTCACAATTTGGATTGTGGCTCAAAGAAAGACAAGGCCAATTAAGGAAATGTATACAAGTGCTAAACATGTGAAGTATAATATAATGAACATGTGCCCTTCTTTGAAGGCATTGCTTTGTATATGTTCATAAGCAAGATGTTTTGAAAACTCTTGAAGTATTAATGTTATTGTTGAACCTTGCAAGATGCATTGCATTTTATGCTAATGTTGATTATGTAATGGGTGTTTGGGTACTAAAGGATGAGACATATTTTGAAAATATGAAATATGTATGCTCAACCCTAGAATCTATTATTTTCAATGAAAAGGATCACCGTCACTAATATAAATTTGAACAAAGCACACTTTCATGAAGAAAAATTGTTGGATATGAAAAAGACGCCAAGTCCTATTTTCAAGTATGAATACCAAAATTAAGTTAAGTCATTTGCAGGACTTGATGATGAAGGATACGCTCTTGGGTTAAAAAAGTAAAAATCAATGTCTAGTTGGGAAAACATCTTTGCGAGAGTATCATTGCAAGTAATGTTGAAGCAACAACCAAGTATGCTCTCTTGAGAAAGATATATCACATTTATTGGATATCCTTCATACCTTCCTAAGGCTGATATATCTTTAATTGTTTGCTAATATATCGAAAGGGGAATTGGCACAATATGTTGGACTTGCAAGGGGTGTAAAATGAAACTAGGGTTTATCCTATAAGACTAAAAGTCGTGGGTGTAAAAATCATGGGGTTTAAAACCCTGGATCTAGATTAATCTTTCCTCTAAAAGAAGAAACCCTAACTCTTGCAAGGGAGGAATGACATAATAAGGACGATATAGATAAATTTGCAATATGGATGTAAGAAAACTTAGATCAAGAGGGAGTTATCATTTCCTATGATCCTCAAAGATGAGTAACTTATATCTCTCTTCGTTGATTATTTTTGTTGTATTTATTATTAGTTAGCCTCTTGTTTTTGTTTCTTTTTCTAAGTTGTAATCATTCTTCCTTGGCCTCCTATTGAGGATTGTAGGTACGTAGTAAAAGGTTGCCTAGACTCTGGCAACAAATGGAAGTAGTGGAAGAATGAAGCAAAGCATGTGGCAAGAGGAATTTCCCAAAATCAATGATGTGCATAGAGATATATTGTACTAAATAAGTTCAGAGTTCAGAGGGAGAAAAAAATCAACAAGTTTTAAGTATATCTTGATTGTACCTAAATGGTGGCTTCCAAATGGATTGATAAGATCTAGCATGCAATAGATGGAAACATAGATAAGTACAAAGTGAGAGTTGAGAATAGAAGGTTGTCCTAGAAAGAGGGAGAGGATCATGACAATATGTTTGCTCCAGTTGTGAGGTACACTTCTTTTAGAACTATTATCGTTTCTTTGAAAGATTGCACTAGTTGGATGCAAAGATCTTCTTCTTTTGTCTCAATGGAGTAAAAGAGAGGAAGAAGTATACATATGGCTACCATAGGGATTTGAGGTACATGAGAAGAAGTCTCATGATTGAAGGAGGATTTGTATGATCGCAAGAAAATAAATTAGGCTTGATATTTTTGGATTGATTGATCAAAGTTGATCCTATTTGATTTGTCTTTGGTAGAAGTACAAGGTCTCATGTGTCAAATGGAGCAGTTGTGGCAGAAAGAATTACTTATGTAATAAAGGGAGTAGTGAGAGAGACTTCTTTTAGCTTCAAAGGGAGTGGAAATATAAGTTTGAGATGATGATCTATCAGGCTAAGGGAGTAGATAGGATTACCACTGTGGGATATGTTTCAGTGTAGGAGGGAGCACCCAATCAAGGTGAAAGGAAAGAAACTATGGTAATGGATCTAGTGAAGGAAGAATATCGGTTTATGGTTGAGCCAAGGAATGTAATTCAACATGTGTTGGAGTACTAAGCATGGAACAGTTGGTCATGGCACATTCAATTATGGTTTGAGATGTGTCTGAAATAAGTGAAGTACAAATGTAAATCCAGATTAGGTAGAGAGAGAAGAAGACAAAAAGAGTTGATCACAATATTGCTTCAGATTGGGCTTCGTTATGATTTTCTTGGATGAGCAAGAAGTAATCATCTGTTCCACTCAATACTACTGAGGCTGAGTTCATTTTAGCTTGGGTGAAAATTTGAGAAGAAATATGGCTTCAAAGACTACTTGCAAGATTGTCTTGATCAAGTGCAAGTGACGACCATGATGACAGGTTGAAGCATAGTGAGATCTAGTATTGAGACATGATATAGAAGGAAGTAGTATGACTCCAATATTATTCTACAATCAAGCATATTGCTGACAAGGCCTTTGTCCAAGGATGAAATTTGTATACCTCGAGGACAAGCTTCGTGTGATTGAGCATTTCTCTCTCAGCAAGAGGGAGTGATTTAATTGCAACATCAAGGACAATTATTCTCCCTAGGCTACGTTGACCAAGATTAGGGAAAATGGTCTATAGTGTTGATACCATCATGGATAGACATTCTCCTTGTGTCAAGTATGTTGACCGAAATTAGGGAGAATGGTCTAGTAGAGTACATACATTCCCCTTTGGTCAAATATGACCATATTAGGGAGAAAGGTTTGACAGAGGAAAATCATTCTTCCTATGTCAAGAATGTTGACCAGAATTAGGAATAATGTTCCTAGAGGTCGAGGATCACATAGTTGAGTGGGTACCTTTCAACATCAAGCTTAGATTACTCTCCAGATAGGTGAGTGAGCTCATTTAGCATCATGGTCTAGAGTGATGCATTTGAAATGGTTTGAGCGTCTCTAGGGTTTCACCACGAATCAAAGAGATTGACTAGGATGATGGTGAACCAGGACTAGTTAGTATACCATGTGATAGAGGCATTGACCAGAACCATGGTGACTAGTTGATGCTAATGATGTGCCATGTTTCAGCAGTATTGACCAAGATTATGGTGAGGATAAACCATAGGTTAGAGGTAACAACCGAAATTGTGGTGACTTTTTGATGTTGATGTTTTACCATGTGTCACAGTTGTTGACCATAATTATGGTAATTGGATGATGTTGATGTTGATGATGAATTATTGTGGCCTTTTCTTAGATAAAATTTTCAAAGTGAGAACATCTAGATAATCATTATGAATACCTCGCTAACTAAGAAGGAGTGTTGAGTTTTGAAGTTATGTTTGGTCTTCATAATTAATATTTTTAGTACTTATGTATTTTTAATAGTAATATAAAGCATGTTCTTCATGCTATATTGTCAAAAGAGAATTTTTAAGGAATTTTTTCATGTCCTTTTCAAAAGAGAAAATTTGAATTTTTGGCTCCAAACAAGCCAAGTTGGCCCTCCTCATATTGAATTTTGCCCCTGATCTAGGTGGATATTAGTGACCATGCACCTATTCCACCTATAACTCCATTCAATTTCATCTATTTCCTTGATTATAGCAGCATTTACTATTGTTAGAATTTTTTCGGCTCCTAAACTTCCGGAGTTGTTTTAACCCCCTAAACAAATCAAAGAGACTGACTATAATGATGGTGAACCAAGACTAGTCAGTATACCATGGGCTAGAGACATTGACCAGAATCATGGCCTAGTTGATGCTAATGATGTGCCATGTGTCAAGAGTACTCACCAAGATTATGGTGAGGATACACCCTAGGTCATAGGTACTGACCAGAATTATGGTAAATTTTTTATGTTGATGATTTACCATGTGTCACATTTGTTGACCAAGATTATGGTAATTGGATGATGTTGATGTTGATGTTGATGATGAATTATTATGACCTTTTCTTAGAGAAATTTTTCAATGTGAGAACATCTATATAGTCATTATGAATATCTCCCTAACTAAGAGGGAGTGTTGAATTGTGTAGCTATGGTTGGTCTTAATAATTAATATTTTTAATACTTGATGTATTTTTAATAGTAATATAAATCATGGTCTTCATGCTATTATCAAAAGAGAAATTTTAAGGCATGTTTTTCATGTCCTTTTCAAAAGAGAAAATTTGAATTTTTGAAAATTGAATTTTTGGCTTCAAACAAGTCAAGTTGGATCTCCTCCTATTGAAGTTGGCCCTAATCCAGATGGATATTGGTGGACACTCACCTATTCCACCTATACCTCCAATCAGTTTCATCTATTTCCTTGATTGTAGCAACATTTACTATTTTTAGCAGTTTTTCGGGTCTTGAACTTTCGGAGTTGTTTTGACCCCCTAAACGATTTTTTTTTAAGGTCCGTAGCAGGCACATTGCATAGGAAATGGATTGTAGAAAATCCTATAATAATCAGAGAATATCTCTAACAAGGCATTGTACACACCTAACAGAGATCATATGACCAAGTTACGACCCTAGGAAGTTTGCTACCCAACTAACCCTAGCAGGGCCCACAAACTCTTGTCGTTTCATCTCTTGGGGTCATGGTTGTGGTTGTTTAGGGTTTTCCTTTGTTGTTCAATAATAAAAAGGCCCTTGATCCTCATTATAACACATTTTAGAGGCATTTAGTTGCCACATCTCTTCTCATAGATAAGCTACCATTACCCAAGCTAATATATTTCCATTCTATATGTAAGCATATTTTAGTTCATTGATATTAACGAAATGAAGTTTTATTTTTGTTGCATATATGTGATTATGTTTATAACTATATTTTGTTGTGTTGCTTCATAATTTTGGATTAGTGGTATCAAAGTGGTCTGCTCTCTCCTTTTTTTTTTGCATGTCCCCAATGAGGTCAAGGTATAAGGAGTTAGGGATCGAACTGGTTGAACCTGTGCAAGACTAGCCTCACAAACCTTGACATCCTCCCATGGTGGAAGAAAAGAAAGATGAGGGAGCACGATATCCTTTCAAAATATTGCTCGAGGAAGCCCTCGAGCAACAAAGGAACATGATGATGGATAATTTTACCCAGATCCTTGGGCATCTACCCATGGGTGACACATATTCATCCAAAAACCACTCTAGAGGTACTACTCCTTTTAAAGTACAAGTTAACTTTGAAATTCCCATATTTGAAGGCCACATAGATGTAGGTGTCGTAGATAGATGGTTAAATCTGTTGGAAGGATATTTTTCGGTTCATTACTTTTCCAATCGGGAAAATATTACTTTTGTACTCCTCAAATCCTCCCCCCGTGTCAAGGACTAGTGGGAAACCTACTGTGAAAAAAGGACAAGAGGGAATCCTCACTGTTTTTAGTTGCACCCACATGGAATTATTTTTGATACATCGTCAAGGAACAATATTACCCTGTTGGGAGCTATGAAGATAAATACATAAAGTGGACCATGTTGTAGCAGGGAAGGGACCAAGATGTCTCAGAGTTCACAATTATTTTTCATACCCTTCGCACGAAGCTGGGTATCAAGGATTCTAAGTGACTTATGGTACTAAAGTACTGTGGTTGTCTACACAAGTACATCCAGGACGAGATGGAGTTCCTGGACATAAACTTGCTCGGCGTCACCTATCAATCCACTGTCAAGATCGAGCATAAATTTAAATAGAAGAAGCGAGACTTTAGATCTACGAATCTGAAGCAAGGGAAAGGCGCCCCCAAACCGTAGAACAAAGGGAAAATCCAAGGTGGGGTGACCCAGGATAACCCGCCAAAGAATCAAGTAAATAAAAACACCACGAAGACAAAGAGGGACATAAGGAAATGGTGTGAGTTCCATACGAGCCCCACTCACAACACAAGTGAGTGTCGAGCCAAGCAGTCACTGGTGGCCGAGCTGAAGGTTATTGAATCATATGCATGTTCTAGCTCTGAGTCAAAAACTAACAAGGGGAATGACAAAGGGAATCATATTATTAATGTGGAGCCTAGTCCCATCGTTTCAACCACCAAGATCTAGAAGATTGAACGAGAAAATTCAGAGGAGGGGGAGCAGCTCTTCCACTCACAAATGTGGGTGAAGGGTTCTCCATTGTAGTTCATTATCGATAGCAGAAGCAAAAATAACCTCATTTCATTAGAGTTCATGAAGTGGTTGGGCCTACTGGCCACACCACACCCATAGTCGTACACCATCAGCTGGCATCACCAAGGGCGAGATATCCACGTCATCCAACAATGTTTCCTTCTCTATAGCATCAAGCCCTTGACATATGAGGTATTGTGTGATGTTGCTCTTCCTGAAGTTTGTGATGTATTATTAAGCCAACCATACTTGTGGAAGTGTCATGTTGTGTATGAGTCTAGGCCTCACACTATCATTATTTCTTTGGGAAATAAGTTATACGGGATACCAGAGGTAGCATTTCTTACCACCCTCTTTGATCTATGTGAAGCAATGCAGTGAGATCATTTCCCAGATTAGGAAATTTGTCTTCATTATGATTCACCCTCAGGGAAAGAAGAAGATTGTGGCCATATCCACAACCTCCAAATAGGGCTCTTCTGCATGGCAGCATCATATGGACAAGGTCGTGGAAGAGTACAATGACATCTTCACCTCACCCATAGGGGTACCCCTACATTGCCAAGTCAAGCTCTCCATCGATCTGACCCCTAGAGCGCCGCTACCCAATAGACCAATCTATCGATGCTCTGTTCTGAAGAATGATGAAATTAAGAGGCAGTTTCATGAGCTATTTCATAAAGGGCACATTAGGCCAAGTTAATCACCCTATGGGATCTCGATCATGTTGGTAAAGAAGAAAGACGACACCTGGAGACTTTTTATTTACTATTGGGCGCTAAATAAGATCATTGTCTGGAATAGGTATCCAATCCCACATATTGATTACCTTTTGGACCAGCTCAAGGGGGTCAAATATCTCAGCAAGTTTGACTTGATGTCTGGTTATCACCAGGTACCAATTGAAAACTTCAATGTGCGGAATACTGTCTTCAAATACAAGGAGGGCCTTTTTGAATGGTTGGTCATGCCTTTCAGGTTGAAAAATTCCCCCATAAACTTCATGTGACTGATGGATGACATCGTACAACCCTTTACCAACTCATTCATGGCAGTGTACCTGGACGACATCCTAATCTTCAATCGGAATTGGGAAGAGCACATACACCATATCCAACGAGTCCTCCACCCTGCGACAACACAAATTGTGTGCCAATTTGGAGAAATGCACTTTTGGTATGACCGAGGTTCAATATCTAGGGTACATCATTAATGACCGAGGTATGCATGTGGACCTAGCCAATATACAAGTTATTCAAGATTGGCCAACCCCAACCGCTCTAACAGAGCTCTGTATCTTTCTGGGCCTTGCCAATTTCTATCACAGGTTTGTGTTTAGATTCTCTTATATAACTTAGCCTTTGAGTCAAGTCACCAAGGGTAGAGTGAAAGCAAATTTCTTTGGTCTAAATCCCAACAAAAGGCATTTATCGAGTTGAAGAACTGCCTATGCTTTGCACCAATGCTCAAATTACCAGACCTACAACAACCATTTGAAAATGAGACAGACACCTCTGACTATGCTATTGGTGCAGTTCATACCTAGCAATGGCATCTGGTGGCATACCATAGTGAGACACTTTCAGACACAGTTTTAAAGTATCCCACTTATGAAAAAGAGATCTATTTGATTGTGCAGGCCTACCGACAATGGAATCATTACATTCTAGGGAAGAAAACAGTCATCCAAATAGACCACCGACCCCTGTTGTTCATATAGATGCAAGGGAAGTCGCAAAACGATTTCCATCAGAAATGGTCCACATATGCCATCAGAAATGGTCCACATATATGCAACAGTTCCATTTGAACATCAAGTACAAGAAGGGTAGCTCCAATAATGTTGCAAACTGTCTCAGCCGACCACCGGTTATGGTATTGACCACTGTGCTCAACTCTTGTGGACACAAGACTTCAAGGTGGTTGCATCTTTACAAGAGCGATCGAGAATTTGGCAACACCTACCAGATGCTCCTAGAAGGAAAGCAAGTTCCAAATTTTCACCTCCAGGGCGCGTTGTTATACCACCTGGGACACTTCTTTGTTCCTATAAGTGAGCATGCCAATATGATTTGGGAGGCACACTACACTCGGGTCATTGGACATTTTGGAGTAGAGAAAATAGTGGTAGTGTTGCATAAGTATTTTTATTGGCTGAACCTTCGATAGGATTTTGGGAAGTACATCAGATCCTGCACTGCCTACTCCATTTCCAAAACAACAATCAATAAGCATGGCCTATATACTCCTCTGCCTACTCCTAGTTGACCTTGGGAATCCATCTCCATGGATTACATGGCGGGATTTCCTTCTACTAATCATGGAAACGATTGTTTGTTTGTGGTCAATATATTCTCTAAGATGGTCATTATGGCAGCCCGCAAGAAGAATATCATAGCAAAAGAGACTGTTAAGATTTTCTTTGAACGAGTGTGGGTACATTTTGGGATCCCACAGTCCATTATCTCAAATTGGTATAGCAGGTTCTTGAGTAGATTTTTTTCAAGCCTCTGCTCAATGTTGGATACCACGCTCACTAAGTCCATGACCTTCCACCCCCAAACTCATGCCCAAACAGAGGTTGTCAACAAGATGATCATGCACATTTTTCACATGTACAACTCAAAATATCAATGCACATGAGATGAAAACCTCCCCTATGTCCATCACAGCTACAACAGATCTCTCCATATCTCAACTAGCCACAGCCCATTTCTGGTGGGGTTGGGATTCTAGCCACTATATCTTATTGGTGTGGCCATACCATTTGTTGTTACTCAAGAAGATTCAGATCATGTCCAGTCTGAAGTTGACCGAGATAACGGCTTCATTCAGCTCATTTTCCAGCAGGTTCATGATATATTAGAGAGATCCAATGCTAGTTACAAGCAACGTCATGATTAACATTGAGTGTCACACAAGTTCCTGTGGGTGAAAAATTTTAGTTACATTTGCAAAAGGAGCACCTCACTGGGCCCCATCGCAAGCTTTTCCCGCTCAAATATGGGTCGTAAACCATCACCAAGGTTGTAGGGGACAATTCATTTGAGCTTAACATTCAACTGTTCCTTGATCTGCACCCAGTATTCAATGTGAACTAGCTACGACGATACTTTCCTCCATTGTTGGACACATCCAACGTTGTTGAGCAGTTGACACCAATGAAGCTCAACCCAAGTTGCATCAAGAAGGCCACAACTTATAAGATCATGGACACACATATCAATAACCTTCGCCAGCAGAGGATCCAGCTATATCGAGTTGTCAAAGTAGGCCAACTCCTTCACCAAGACAAGTGGTTCACTAGTGTTAGGGTCCCACCCTAACCCCCTTATCTATGTAATGGACCACCTCATAGTCAAGAGTCAATAAAGCCCATATTAATAATTGTAAGTGGTTAATCCGCAATTAATAACGGAACCATAGTTAGTTGCAAATGGGCCGTAGTATTAGATAGATGGTATTAATAATAC
>APFE030496239.1:1558-61163 GCA_000404065.3 Pinus taeda
TAGGCACAACTGAAGCATGGATAAGCTGTAAAATGACCCTATGGAACTTGACATGATGATGACAACCCTATGAATGATAATAGGCTCAGCTGAATAGTGACATAGGTTGGCATTTGGGCAACTTTCAAAAGAGTGAGAGAAAACCCTAGACCTAATGCCTAGTGACCAAATTTTGCTTGAAGACTCACTGAAATGACAAAATTTGACCTTGACACTTCAAAATCACTTTGTAAGAGCACATTTGATCACTGGAGGAAGGCTGGAAAGACTGACACTAACACCTCATATTGTGAATCTAATCAAAGTTTTCAAGAACAATGCAATATTGAATATTTATCATCTCATCAATTATCTTTACATTCTATGGAAAAATTTGGTAATTGTCCAATAGAAATATTCCTAGAAAAAACCTTGAATATCAATAATAATCTGGAAGAATTTCAAAAGAAAGATTTAATAAAGATGTTACAAGAACATTCCTCTGCTTATGCATGGGAATATATTGACATGAAAGGAATTGATCCTAATACTTGTATACATCATATTTACATTGAAAAAAATTCTAAATCAATCTGACAACCTCAAAGAAGAATGAATCCAAATTTAAGAGAAATTGTTAAAGAGGAATTGCAAATATTGTTAAATTTGAATTTCATTTATCCAATATCAGATAGCCAATGGGTTTCACCAATGATAATTGTTCCTAAAAGGAATGGAAAATGGAGAGTATGCATTGACTACAGGGAGTTGAATAAATCTACCTTAAAATATCATTTTCTACTTCGTTTCAAAGATCAAGCCTTAGACACGTTGGAATGAAAGAAATATTTCTCATTTCTAGATGGTTGTATTGGATATAACCAGATCCAACTAGCTCAGGAAGATCAAGATAAAACCATTTTTACCTGTCCATGGGGAACCTATGCCTACCGAGTACTTCCTTTTGGATCTTGTAATGCACCTGCAACATTTCAAAGGGCAGTTTTAGGAATTTTTCTAATCTAATTCATGATTGTGTGGAAGTTTACATGGATGATTTTATGGTTTCTGAAAATTCTTTTGGAGAGGATCTTAAAAATTTGGAAAAAGTTCTCATTAAATGTAAGGAAGAAAATATCTCATTAAGCCATGGAAAATGTTTTATGATATTTACTGAGGGAATTATTTTAGGACACCATATTTTAGGAAATGGAATTAGAGTGGACACATTTAAGGTAGAAGTTGTTTCTAAATTGTCAATTCCAACTTGTCAACGACATGTTAGAAGTTTTCTTGGTTTTACTGGTTAGTAGTAATAATAATAATATCCATTTTTAAGGTCACAGCCAAGCCAAACACGAAATTGGTGTATGAGACCACCTTGTTTGTGGGACAAGGGACCCACCTTTGCGCAACGATTTGACTCCTAAGTCTATGAAGGCATACATACTCTACCCCCCTCTGGTTTTGAACTTGTGACCTCTTAGGAGGAAAAACTTACTCTTAACCATTAGGCCCATTCAAGCTGTATAGAAGATTCATAGAAAACTTGAAAAAATTTGCATCTCCACTTTTCAAATTTCTCACAAAAGATTGTGAATTCAATTGGAGTTTTGATTACCAAAAAGTTGTTGAAACATTGAAAGAAAAGATCTATGAAGCACCCATTCTGAGAGGGCCAAACTAGAAATTACCTTTTCACATTTCAATGGATGCTTCAGATACAACATTAGGATTTGTACTAGGAAAAAAAAAATTAATTCCTTATGCCATTTACTATACCAGTAAAACTTTGGCTCCTACAGAGTTAAACTATACTATAATAGAAAAGGAGTTTTTAGTTGTAATCCATGCCATTAACAAATTCAGACATTACATCAATGGCTATGAAGCCTTTGCACATACAGATCATTATGAAATTAGGTACTTAATAAATAAACCTATCACCAATGGAAGAATTACAAGATGGTTATTATTGTTGCAATAATTTAACATCACTATTTTGGATCGACATGGAAAACAAAATACAGTTGCTAAATTTCTATCTATGATTCAAAATGATAATAATGATATACCTATAGAAGATAATTTTCCTGATGAATATCTTTTTGCAGTATGTATTAAATCTCCTTGGTTTGCAGATATTTCTAACTATTTGGCTATAGGGAAGTTACCATTATATTTGTCTCCTCGAGAGAAAAGGAAGGTAATTCAAATTAGTGCATCATACTCATGGATAAAAGGAGAATGGTACATAACAGGGCTAGATTTGATTATTTGAAGATGTGTCAGAGAAGATGAGGTGCCAAAAATATTAAAGTCTTGTCATGATAAGCCATGTGGAGGACACTTCGCTGACAAAAGAATTGCTTAAAAATTCCTTCTCTTAGGATATTATTGGCCTTTAATTTTTTTAAGGATGCCAAAGAATATGTTAAGAGATGTGATAGTTGTCAAAGAATGGGGAAATTTGTTCCTTCATATGAAATTCCTTTGCAACCTTAGGTACTCATTGAACCTTTTGAGAAATGGGCTCTAGAGTTTTTTGGTCCAATTAATCCACCATCCAGACAAAGAAGGTACATTCTTGTTTGCATTGATTATGTTACAAAATGGGTAGAAGCTAAAGCACTTTCTTTTGCTACTGAAAATGTTGTAGTTTCATTTCTTTTCGATGATATTTTACTCGTTTTGGTGTCCCAAGGGAAATTGTGACAGATCAAGGAACTTAATTTACATCCAAGTCGGTACAAAATATAATGGAGGAATATAAAATCAAACACCGAAAGTCCACTCCATATCATCCACAGACAAATGGGCAGGTGGAATCCACCAATAAAGTAATTGAAGCAATTCTTGCCAAGACTGTGCATATTCATAGAAGAGATTTGGTAGAAAAGCTTCCAAAATCTTTATGGGCATACCATACCACATGGAGAAACACTATAGGACATTCTCCCTATGAAATTATTTATGGGAAGAAAACTATTTCCTATTGAGTTCCAGGTAAAGACCTTAAAAACAACAATTAAATTAGGTCTTGATCTATTTGAAGCACATAAACAAATAATGGAGTAGGTGAATGAACTAGATGAGATAAGATAGGATTCTATTCAAAGAACCAACATAGTTAAGCAAAAAATATCCATGTGGCATGACAAGTACATAAAGGAAAGGGAATTTCAGTGAGGATATTGAGCATTACCTTTTGACTCAAATTTTAAATATTTTCAAGGAAAATTTTAAAATCATTGGCTTGGGCCTTATGAGATTGAAACTATATTTGATAATGGTGCAGTCAAGATCAGAACCATTGATGAAGAAAGAGTGGCCTTCCTTGCAAATGGTCATCGATTGAGAATTTATCATAAACCATTGACAAATAAGGAATTTATTAAAAACCTGCAAGACAATATTGATTGGAAGATGATTAGGAAGGATTTTCCTTCCTCTCCAACTTTATTTGTAAAGATTTTTGTTTTCTTAAAAAAAAAAAATTAATAATAAAATTGTATAAACTTGAAAAACAACTCTGTTGGCATGTTTATACAAAAAATCTAGGTTGAAAACCAAGTAATTTTGGCACCCTAATTTTTTTTTTCAATCCTATTGTAATTCCCATTTTCTTTATGTCCTTCTTTTTCTTTTCAGAATAAGTAGCTACATAATTGCTGAGAATATGCAGCTTTGATGAAATTTTGTAGCTAATATTGACAGGAATCACCGACTGGAATGGTTGAATATTTTAGCAGAAGGAAATGATCGAGTCCACAGTGGAAGCAACTGAGGACAATTTCACAAGAACAATCAGGTATTAAAGTCACAAGTTTGAAGGTATGAAAATATTGGATTTAATAATAAAGGTAAAAACATTGCATTATGAAATAATATAGATGTTTTACCGCCATTCAAAATAATGATTATTGTTCTAACTTCAGGCTGAGTTATAGATATTATGTCATAGCAATGAAGTTAGCTCGAAAATCCCATTTTCCGTTCATCATCATGCAAACACTTCAATTTTGAAACCATGCTTCATTGATAATTCTACTCCCTCGTATTACTCTATTTCTCAAGGGCTATTTTACTCATTTCCCTAATCTGTTTCACTCATATCCATTTTCCATTTCACTCTCCTGTCCATACTCAAACCTAATACTATTCCAAAACCTTGTCAAAGAAGCAATTGTGAAGCAAGACTTTGCCAACATGGGAGTCATTGCTAGAGTAGAGGCGAACAAAGAGAAATTTATGGAAGGCTACCTACAAGTCAAGCAAATGCTGTGGAAAGTGCAGTGGCTAGGTTTTATAGAAAATATTGATGGTTATGACAAAGAGGTAACCAAATATTTTGCTTAGCCCTTTGATGGAATTGAAGAAAAATTTGGGGACATCAAAATTGTCGTGATAGAGTCCTTCATGGTTGAGGTGATTGGACTACCTAGAATTGGTGAAAGGTGGTTCAAAAATAGGGGTATTGAAGGGAATGGATGGAAGGAATTTCTAAAGAATCCACATATGGATAACTACAATTTTTTAAAAAGTGTATTCCGAGCACAGTTCTAAAGAGTAAATGGAGGAATTTACTATTAGTTATTCAAAAGTTCATTACTTGTGAGGGTAGATTTGGTAGCTTGTTTTTCTACCACGTTCATTTAATGATGCACTTTCTTGAAGGAAATGAAATAAATTTACCTTATTTTCTACTTAATAGCTTGATGAAGATGTTTGGAAGCAATCAAAGAAAAATCCACTCCATTGAAAACACTCTATATCATCATGGCCTTGTAAAGATGCTTATTGAAGCCCATCTTGAGAATCTAGGAGATAACTGGGAGAATTTTCTAATTAGAAATAATTTTAAAGAAGTTGAGCAAGAAGAAACAAGTAGAAATAAGATAAGGAAAAGCATAAGAAAATTGTCTGAAATCCCTACTGATATCCCACCTCAACCAGAGTAGCATTTAGAAAATATGAAGAAGAAAAATGTTAGAAGAAAGAAAGTCAAAGAAAAAGAAGAAAATACACCCAAGGAGAAAACAAAGGAAACAAAGAAGGCCACTACAAAACAAAAGAAAACTAAAAAAAAAACTCCTTTATCATCTACCATAAGGATAAGCATAAGACATACCAAAATGGTAAAGGAGTCATCTCAGCAATTCACAGAGTTTGTTAATCTAAAAGAGGAGGAGGAACCAAGGGTCCCATCACAAAATGTCCTTACACCAATCTCTAGTCTGACAAGAAAAACACCAAAGATTGATCCAGTACAATAGGAGATATATGACTATAGAACCTCTAATTGTGAATACTTTGAAGAAAGAATTTTTTGAAGTAGAGACACTGAACAAACATCTAAAATAGAAACATGAGACATTAAAGATGCAAAATGAAATTCAAAGAACCAAAAATGATAACATTTTGTTGCATCTAGGCTTGTGGTATGATAAGAAAAAAAATTTAAAGGAGAAGAGAAAGTCTCTCAAGAGGAAGGTCAAAAGTTTGAAATACAAAATTTTGATGAAGAAGCCCATAATGGCAATTTCTAAGAAGGTAAAGAAAACAAACTTGGATGTTCTAGCTCAATATTCTAATGGAGTGTAGTGACAAAGAAAGGCTATTAGTTTTGAATTTTTGCATGAGGAAATGCAATGACCTCCATGTGGGGGAATGTTGAGACTCATAATTTCTTCCTTTTTACACCCCTTTTCCACCTATTTTACTCCTTTTTTATCATCATAATCACTCAATGGGAAAGAAATCATAGAATCTATGGCATGGTAGGTATATAAAAGGCTTGTATTTCAAAAGTTAATAATGTTCTTTATTATTAGTTTAATATTTGTTTTAGTTACTAGATTGGGATGATTTTGTAGCTAATGTCAGAATCTACAACTAAGTCCATTGTTTCATTGGTTCTCAGGTGCTAGCTAGAGAGTGAAGTATATGTGTTGGGAACGGGTTCCCTAAGAGTAGTTTTGGGGCTAAAATCCCATGTTTTGGGACAATTTTGTAATAAAGTTGTAAATTCTCTGTATTTTGTGGTCGTGGAGCGCGAAGGTGTCAAGAGTCATAAAGGTTTGTCCACCCTTATTTTGTAAAGTGTCAAGTCAGTTATAAAGATCTACCCATGGTACACGAACCATGGGATTGTATAAAAAGGAGCTAAGTAAGCTCGCTCTAGGCAGTTAAGAAGTTAGAGAACAATTAAGCTTTGGATGTTTGGTAGAGAAGTCTAAGTGTTTGGGGTCTTAGTGTAGGTAGAGGCTCTGCAGCTGAGTGCGCAGAGGCCTAGGGTGGAAGTCTGCAAATGAGTGCGCGGACCCCTACAGCTGTGTGTGCAGGGTGGATAGAGTCAGTATTAAACTAGAAGATATCAATAAAGAGAAGTATTCTGCAATTACTGTGTATTTAGTCTATGTTAATGCATCTGATTATATTATGATATAGGTGTATTTTACAGTGTTTATTGGACGTGTGAATATATGTGATTATATTTGTTAATTGAATGCAAGAAAGAATATCAGTTTACGTGATGCTAATAGTAATTGGTAGATAAGATAAGTAAAACACTTGAGATAACTTGGGAACCTATACAATACATTGACATAACAAAGTGAAAATACCTGAACCACGAGTTAGGGCTGTGCGAAGGTCAATCATACACCTTCGTAGAGGTACTTAAGGGTGGAATAAAGGGTAGATTGATATAGCCCTAAGACTTATTGACCTGCATGAAAGTAGGGGCAGGGGGTATAAACTGACATCACGACCATCTCAGGGTGTGTAGACTTGGTTCCAACATCCCCCCATACTGCTTCGGGTGAGACATTAGTCCATGATCCACAAGCTGATGCCGAAAGGGCTAGTAGTGTCTGGATTTGTTTGGATAACTAACGTTGAACCTGGGTCAGGGCCCACAAAGCCAACAAATGATTCTGTTGCCAGGACTAGAATATGCATGAGATATGTGTGATGTTGTATCACTGGAATCCAACTAAGAAAGAGATCGAAGATTGGTTGGATAAGAAGATCCATGAATTTGCTATGCAGGAGAACAGAAATCCGTAGCTGACAAAGGAACAATGGTTAGACAGGTACTTGTATATAGAAATCCATGAGATCTTTTTCTGTTTCTTTCCAGTTGAGTTATACTAGTGGATCGCAAAGCTAGCGGATAGCTAAGGAAGGTGGAGGCTTGACGGTCCTATTGTCTGGACCCCAGAGTTAGTATAGAGACTGGAAGCCTCTGAGGATAAGATCGCCTGTGGTATCAATCATTGGGTCGATCGTATCATATGAGGGTTTGTGATAGAATTTGCGGTCGATACCTCAGTCAGCTACAATGAGGTGGAGCGACGTTTCTTTAAAGGTTCACGAGGTAAGTACTTGAAGTCTTTAATTACTTGGATTAAGATATTATTGTGAGAAAAATAGGTTATGTAGCTACCTTGATGTTCGGAGCTACTCGAAGTGGAAAGACTTACATGAATGAAGGAAGAAAGGGTCGTGAATATAGCCCACTGATTTCATCTCCTTTGAGTGATGAAGAGGGACTAGCATAGGCTTCTCTACAAAGTGAAGTTTAGTTGATAAAGCAAGGGTTCCCACAACTACCACTTCCACCCACACCACCTCCACCTTAACCACCATCACCTATGACTTCGCCCACACCACCACCACCTCCACCCCAGTTCAACATGGCGAATTCAGTGAAGCTACCATTGTTTAAGGGCTTGGGAAATGAGGACCCGAACTAGTTTTGGTTCGTCGTAAAAGCTGTATGGGAAGCTCAAGGCATCACAAACAATCACATGAAGAAGGAAACATTGATTAGTGCCTTGCAAGATCGTGCACTAACTTGGTACATCAAGTACTCTAACGATAACCCAAATGTGGGGTTGGCAGAGATCCAGACCATGCTGAATAAAGAGTTCAGTAGGCCTAATTCCAAGGCACAGTCGATTGTGGGGTTCAAGGAAATCACGATGAAACTAGGTGAGACACCTTGGGAATTGGATTAGAGATTGAAATGTAAAATCTGTGAAGCTAATATGAACTTAATAGATGGAAAACACTGCAAGTGGTTCGTGGCTTCGCTCCTGCCTCACCTAAGGGTTTCACTGCCACAATAGAAGATTACGACTCAGGAAGAGGGCTTGGAGGTTGCAATAAGACTACATGAAACACCAATACTAGATCTGAATCTAAGGGTTCAACAAATCCATGCACAGTTGCAAAATATTTGCCTCAAATTGCAAAGTTTGAAGCAGGACAGAACAATTCGACTGGAGGCACATGAAGAGATATGGTGCCTGAAATGTAAATGTCAAGGGCATGACAAAGACCACTACCTAGTCTTTGTGAACTATATTTTAGGAGGATGATTGATGCCTTTGAGGTCGGAAGCTCAAGCAGGACCAAGGGCAGGGCCTACGTTGTCGTGCGCTATATGTCAAGTACCAAGGAAACATACGACTGATAATTGTCATTTGCTGCAGAAGTTTGTAAAATTACCATAACAACTATTCTACAACTTCTGAAGGTCAGTGGGGCATGATGAGTGCAACTACCAAAGTTATGAATTGATGATGGATAGAACATCTGCCTATAGAGTTTAAGCAGAAACAGGACCTACTAACTAGAGCGTTGGGATGGCATGGACATGTTTTCATGTGTGCAGACAAGCCCGAGGTGAAGGAGGACCTGGAAGAGGTCAGGGACAACTAATCTATTACAATTGTTGAGGACTAGGACACTATGCCCACGAATGCACTAACCCAACACGTACGTCATGAAAATATTGCACTCAGTTTGATCACGAGACTGAGGACTGTTCTACATTGATAGCGAGGATATGTGTCAAAGGGGTGCTACCCCTGCAACTGACTCAAACATGTAGATGATGAGAGTTGAGCCTCGCGAAGAATATCTGAATGTAAATATAGTGCTCCGAAGTGGAATTGCAATAGGTGACAATAAGGGGAAACAACCTGAAGACAATGCATGGGTTTGCAAAGCTCTAGAGAAGGAGGCTGAATTTGATTTGGAGCCCGCACGCAAAATGTTAATGGAAGCAATGAAGAGCTTCACTAAGGCCTCTACCTCAGGGAGCCCGATAAACCTATTCAGGAAATGGACCCTTCTATGCTTACGACCTTTCTAGAGACCTACATGAAGTTGTTGCATGATAGCAAGGCTGTAAATGGGTTCTAGGAGCTTATAAATAGATGCACCAGAAACACTCTAGGGGAATCGCATGTGGTATGAAATATTGGTAAGCATAAGGGAAAAACAGGACGAGAAATGAGACTCACCACATAGATAGGAGAAAACGAAATGGATTAGGTTATTCTAGATCTGGGGTTAGATGTGAATGTTTTGCCAAAGCAGACTTGGGAGCAAATGGGGAGACCCACACTACAATGGTATCTAATTTAGTTAAGGATGGAAAATCAACAGAAGATCATCCCCATGGGGCGGTTGCAGGGAGTAA
Source organism: Pinus taeda (assembly GCA_000404065.3). Taxonomy (NCBI): domain Eukaryota; kingdom Viridiplantae; phylum Streptophyta; class Pinopsida; order Pinales; family Pinaceae; genus Pinus; species Pinus taeda. Next base: position 11,034 of record APFE030496239.1, read on the forward strand.
CTATAGATATTGAAGGCATGAGCGCATTGGCTGATTTCGAAGTAATAGAAATTGTGGATGACAGAAGCCCCTACCCTGCGCTCCTTGGAATTGATTAGGCTACTAACATGAATAGGGTAATCAACCTAAAGAAGCGAAAGATGAAAATTGAAAAGCAATCGCTTCGCGTAATAGTACCCCTAGATCCCACCGAAGGATCGTGCTATACTGAACCAGTCTGCAATTATGAAAGTAATGACGATTTGGACTGCATATATAAGATAAAAGCGCGAAACCAAGATTGGGTGAATCCGATAGTGGATGGGTGAATTACATGGGATCCTGAGAGTTACTGCAACTTAGACTCGGATGAAGAATTAGAGCGCTGGCATAATTGACTACATGAAGTAACCACGTTGAGCTATAACATGATGACCCGGTCGCTGAGTTGTGTGTCATCAAAGGTAGTAAATATGCCCACTTATGATGGCTTGAATGATGTGGATGTGTTTTGGGATGCATTTGAGAGGGAAGTACTAGATAAGTAGTGCTTTCAGGCTTTGGATTGGGCCTTGTGCGCTACGCCCGTGAGATAGTGGGGTACGCACAAGGGTGGTTTTGATTATTGGAGCGAGTGTAGGAGGATGATCAGAACACACTTTTGGAAGCTGAAGGTACGAGTGACAGATTAGTATGACGGGAGGATGATCTGTGCACACACTTGGCCAAATGGGCTAAGGCCTATGGAGCGAAGCCCCAACCTGAATGGGTGCACTTGTTCTATCACACCCTGGATGTCATCCCGATGAACTAGTACTTGGAGACAGAGCTCCGCCATGGTACACGCAAATGGGATATTATGTGTGAAGGGTTCATAATGACATTCAGCTTCGAAGATAGGTTTGACTATATTTAAAAAGGCTACAAGAGGTTAAAGCAACGATCTTTAGGATACCGCAGGATCCTTTGGATCTGATTCAACCCGATTGGACTACTCAACTAAGCCATACATTGGAATGCTATAATGTGACTACTGAAGAATAAAATGAGAAGCTGGGAAAGATTAATATTCCTGAAACTAAGGGTCACCGCGAGGTCAAGGGACAACCTATCGAGAATCCAGATATAACTGTGTCGCTGAAGACTAAACATATAAATATTGGTACAAAGGTGGAGCCCAAATTTGTGAAGATTGGAGGTTACTAGGATGATGCAATAGTAGATAAGGTCACTGAATTTCTCCACGAATACCAGGATTTGTTCCCTTCTAAGTTTACAGAGTTAAAGGGGATAATAGGAGACTTGGGTATCATGAAGATCACATTAAAACCCCACGCGAAACCGGTTAAGGAAAGACCATACCATCTCAATCCAAAGTATAAGGAGAAGGTTTGCTTAGAGTTAGATAAGATTATCACGGCAGGTATCATTGAGCCCGTACAAAAATCTGATTGGGTGAGCCCAATAGTGGTACAGGAAAAGAAGTAGAAGGATGAAATAAGGATATGCGTAGATCTCAGGAAGTTGAATGACACTTACGTGCATGATCCTTTCCTAACTTCGTTCACTAATGAGGCATTGGATAATGTAGGTGGCTAGGATGCATACTCTTTCATTGATGGGTTCTCTAGGTATCATCAGATCAAAATCACTCATGAAGATAAAAGGAAGACGACCTTCACAATTGAATGGGGATATTTTCAGTACACCATGATGCCTTTCAGATTAAATAATACGCCTGCGATTTTTTCACGTGTAATCATTGCTGCATTCAAAGACTTGATTCATAAGTTTTTGGAGGTGTACTTTGATGACGATTGTGTTTGGGTTGGTAAAATTCCATGTGGCAAGTTTGCACTTAATGTTAGATACCTCTTCGAGGTACCAAATTGTGATCATTCAGAAGAAATTTCTATTTTGTGTCCCTTTTGGGACTTTTCTCGGTCATGTGGTATGTAGATAGGAATGATGGTAGATCCCATGAAGATCACAATGACAATAAACCTGGAGGCACTGAGGAATGTGAAACAGATGTGTTCAACCTTAGGACATACTGGGTACCACAGGAAGTTTATTAAGGGCTATCCCCAGATCATGACACCTATGGAGAAGTTGTTGAAAAATGATGTCATGTTCTGTTGGAACGAGGAATGTTGGGAAAGCTTGGATGTGTTGAAGGGAAAAATGGTCACCGCGCCAATTTTAGTCTTCCCAGATTAGAAGAAGGAGTTTCATGTACATGTTGACGTATCATGTATAACAGTGGGAACAGTACTGACACAAGCCGGTGGGGGAGAATTGGACCATCCTATAACATTCGTAAGCAGGAGGTTAACTAAGGCAGAGAATAACTATTCCACCATTGAGCATGAAGGATTAGCCATGGTATACGCACTCTAGAAGTTTAGACATTATTTGTTGGATGGACATTTTAAGATGCATACAAATCATTTTGCATTGAAATACCTGGTGAATAAGCCTATGTTGGGGAGGAGAATCTCCAGGTGGTTTTTATTGTTCCAGGAGTATGATTTTGAAGTTATTGTGAAGCCTAGATGATTGAACGCGGGACCAGACCATGTGTCACACATCAAAACGGGGGAAGAGTCCACTAATTTGGAGGAGAGATTTCCTGACACGCAACTCTTTGCAGTGCGCATCGCGGATGGTCACTTTGAAGACATCATACACTTCCTAACGACAAGAGCTACCCTGGAAGGCTACACTACCCAATAGAAAAAGGAGTTAGTGATGCATGCGATAGACTTTTCTGTCATTGCGGAAATCTGTACAAAATGGGGTCTCATGAAGTATTATGATGATATGTACTAGAGTTTGAAAGGAGCAGTATCCTTGTAGATGCTCATGGGGGTGCCGTGGGAGGGAATTGCATAGGAATGGTGACCGCACTACGTGCAGGGTTGTGGTGGCCATCCCTCCATCAGGATTCAAAAGCCTACTGTAGGGTGTGCGACGTGTGTCAAAGGACTAGCAGACCATCACAGAGAGATGAGATGCCTATGAACCCACAGATGATGTTACATCCTTTCGGGAAATGGGCAATAGGTTTTGTGGGATCCATTCAACCCCAAGGAAAGAAGACGAGAGCGCGATACATTATCACCACGACTAAGTATTTGACTTGATGGGAAGAGGCACAGACTGTGAAGGACTGTACAGGAACAACCCTTGTGAAGTTTCTCTTTAAGTATGTACTAACGTGATTTGGGTGTCCAAAGATTTTGATGAGTGATCGTGGTATGCACTTTTTGAACGAAACGATTAGCGCGTTGATGGAGGAATTTCAGGTATATCACTAGAAAAGCACACCTTATCACCCATAGGCTAATGGCACAGTGGAAGCATTAAATAAGGTGTTGGAGAACATGCTGGCAAAGGTTTGCAATGCTCAACGAAGTGATTGGGACCTATGCATACTAGTAGTACTATGGGCCTATCAAACGACATGCAAAATGTTGACTGGACTGATACCCTTTAGGCTTGTATATGGTGTTGAAGCTATGATGCCCATGGAATACATTGTGCCTAGTCTACACATAGTGGCACTCATGGGTATGATGGATCACAGGGTCGTATATGAGAGGCTCGCGCAACTTTTTGAGCTTGAGGAAGAAAGTTTTATGGTTGGATTTCACCAACAGGTCCAAAAGTAGTGCAAAAAAGCATGGCATGATCGACACATTAAACTGCGCATCTTTGAGGTAAATGATTTAGTTTTGTTATATGACAGCAATTTTGATAAATTTCGAGGGAAATTCAAGATGCACTGGCTAGGGACCTATGTCATTAAGGAAATTACCAACGGTGGAGCAATTCAGTTGGTTAAACTGAACGGAGATCACTTCCCAGGAAAGGTGAATGGAAGCCGATTAAAGCCATATACCGGTGATCTGGCCATGTGACTATATGAAGGTAGCATATTCTTAGCACTCCAGGTAGCTAAAAGGAGGTGTGGGACTATAAACTACATTGCCCAGGTTGGGGAACTGCACAATTGGAGGATTGTGTGGAACAAGGAGATGTCACAGGTTTCACGATAGCACGGAGAGAGTTGCGCTACACAAGGAGAAATCGTGCAGGTCAGCCGGAAAGTGACCATTAAAGTCACTGTTCATGATTTGATGAGGAGAATGTGGCCAAATGGAGCGGGTGACCATCATTTAAGACAAAGTTTATGGGTAAGATCCGTGAAAATCTACTACCAATCTGGCCTATAAATTACATGTGGCTACCCAACGAAAAACACTTGGCATTTTGAGCATTGAGTTGGTGAGCTCTCAGACATGCATGAACCACTCCTTTTTCTAAGAATTGCTTGAATACCTAGCATTTGATCAATTTCCAGAGTCCGACCACAATTTTCTCCCTGACATTATCCGAGAAGCTATGGATGCTAAAGCAGTGATAGCTGAGGGGGATGTACTGAAGGTTGTTATGGAGGCAGAGGGAGCTGATCCAGAGGGTGTAGAGGTACTAGGTGAAGTCGCAAGTCACCACGGACACCTAGACCAAAGCCTACCCTGACCAAGGAAAGTGTGAAGGATAGGAAGGGTAACTAGGCTGCGATACCAGTGCGCACGACGTCTAGAAGAAACCCATAGAAGGACAAGCCCACTGCACAAGAAAATGACAAAACTATTAACTTGGAGTTGGAGGAGGAAGCGATTGAGGACATCCCGAAGGATGATGAGGATTTGGGGGTGGAAGTGGAGGACGTTGAAGTTGACGGTTCTGACCCTATCACTAAGTTGCGTGAATATGTCCTTCCGCGCAAGGGAAAGACCAAGGTGGTGAAGAACATTGATGAGATACAGGTCACCTTGTACATACCTCTACTACCGAACGAGATTGTCTTTTAAGGATCGCGCTTGGGGTGGGTTTTGCTATTGAAACTAGAATATTGGGACTTAGCTGACACTGAAAAGTTCCCTCACTTGGCGACAAAACAACTAATATACCACATTTTTCACACAACCATCAAGATGACTCCGTTGGAACCATGAAAGTGGCTAAGGGTGTAGACAAGGGAGGTCTGCTCAACCTGCTATGGGTGTCACACTACAATCACACACCCATTACAATGTTGGTCATCGAACAATTTCTATGCTAGGTGCACGATGGGTGTCTATGGCTGGAGGAGATGATACCCATCACTGACAAGTTGATCCATAGGATGAAATGGCTGCGTTATACGGGGGAAAATCCGACCATGATGTTTAGCAAAAAAGGTGGTGAGCAGGCCCTCGCGGAGGCCATGAAGGAGAAACTCAAGCTCGTGAAGAATCCACGAGGCTACACCATCTCGAGTATTTTTGATCCTGTGGTCATGGTAGCCACATAGATTTTGGTAGGAAAATTTATGAGGAAGTGTCGCACAAATGAAGTGTCGGCACCTTTCGTCGCTCTAACAGCCCAATTCGCCAAAGGAGTCTAGTTTAATTGGGCACGCTATCTCTGCAATTAGCTTCTTGTGAACTGTCATGAGGCACAGGAGCTCAGCAAGACCTTCCACTATGCATGGTTCTTGTTGTCCATTGTGCTGGTAGCTTGGGATCTACCTAAAGACAATCAATTCCCCTCAGTTGCGTCGGACCTGCTGGAAGCAGTGAAGTATGCTTTATTGTGGGTGACCAAGGATGCTCAATGCATCAAGGATAACAATATATTCTGGATCTTGATGGAAATGAATATATGCATGGCTATCAATCGCAAGCTGCGATTGTCGCCTACTGTGTTTGCAAAACTACAGGAGTACATTGAGTTCAAGGAAGACTTTCAACATGTATTGATCAGGGCATGGAAGGACCCTATTCAGAAGTGGCATGACTTGCCTTACTTGGAAACTGACGATGCGATTGATGCAGTTCTTGATCACTGGATGGTAAAGTGGTGCACTCCCTCAGACTCGGTAGTGGGTCGAGAAACTTCGCCACGAAGCACAAAAAAGAGGAGGCCAAGCTCAAGATGTCACAATTGGCTGAGAATAGGAAGAAGGAGGTTGCTGGCAAGGCCTAGGCAGAGTGCGATGTTACACAACAGGTGGAAATGTAGACAGGAAGAACAAAGCACGACACTAACAAAGGTACAAGGTTTGCCTCGCTTGAAATAGAGGAAGAAACGAACAAGCATATAGAGTAGCATGAAGCAGAATCTTAGATGATTTCGTACCGTATCAATCATCCAAGGCGACAGGAAAAAGTTGGGCTGTGAGAGAAATCGAAGGCCAGTAAGACATCACTGGACCCAATCACCCTAACAGAGGGGGATTTGAATGACATTGGAGACAGGGTGCGGGATGTCACCGCGAAGGTACTATAGTAGTTTGAGCAGCAACAACAACAAGTATTGGGGGCCATCCAGACGGGTCTGCATGAGCTACAGATCCATGCATCACAGGTTGGTGTGGTGTCCACCAACCTTGCCATCAGTACTTCAGAAGCCACTGAGATGCTACATGTGAAGGACTCCCGAGCGATAATGCTACCGGATGGAGCACTAACCATAGAAAATGAAGCTCAGAGGCCTACTGTCAGTGCTCTCAAGGGAGTAGGGCTAAAATTGGTAGCGCTTCTGGGAGAGGCGCTCCAACTACTATAGGATGGAGTGATCATAGAGCTGAAGGCCCACGAACAACATGCTTTGCAGGTAATCAGTGAGCATAATATCAATAATGTGCAGATGGCCCTACAACGAGACACCGCCCTCACTTCCATGGTGGAACTTACTAACACAAATTAACGCATGATTAAGGTTGCAAAGGAAGCCTGTCGAATGGTCCCCAAATAGTCCATTCCTTAGTATGAAGAGGCAGATGAACAAGTCTACAAACTTGCTACAGGGGTGTGTGACGCTCGCAAAGAGTTGGCTAAGGTTTAGCTAGAGCTGAACCTACAGATTACAGATCTACAATTGAAGGCCCAGCTTTCAACTTCACTGGAAGAAAAGGAGCAGTGTGAAACCCTTATCATAGAGGCGATAGCAGCAGTAGATAGTGAAGTAGCAGACCGCACATGGTTGTTTGAACAATTGTTTGAGGTTCTGATCAATTTGCAAGAGGATACTAATGTACATCGGCTGGAGATAGAGACGTGAGAAATGTGACAATGCTATGACGAAGTAAAAGGAACAATGTGCACCGTCGCTCTCACACAGAGACTGGTGAAGCTGCAGGAGGCCAAAAATTGAAGGAATAGGTAGATGCAGCGCAACACAAAGAGGCAGTGTTGTAGGCGCACTTGAAGCCTTGGTTGGACAAAGCTTATTCGGTCACAACCTCCATTGAAGGCAAGCTTGCTATTCTACAAGCGACTCAGCAAAAGCTTTAGGCTGATAGTTTAAGACCAGGGACAGTGTCGTTGGTTAAAGAAGTGAAGCAGGTGGCCGCACAGTGCACCGTCATGGTTGCTGTCATACAGGTTGAGCTGGGAGGTCTTCGCGCCAAGATCTCCATGACCATAGAGTGAATCAAGGATGAATCACCATGTTTGTGTTGGGGGCATGTTGGGAACGAGTTCCCCCAAGAGCAGTTTTGGGGCTAAAAGCCCATGTTTTGGGATGATTTTGTAATAAAGTTGTAAAGTCTCCGCATTTTGTGGTCATAGTGCGCGAAGGTGTCAAGAGTCATAAAGGGTTGTCTGCCCTTATTTTGTAAAGTGTAAAGTTGGATGTAAAGATCTATCCATGGTCTGTGGACCATGGGAATGGATAAAAGGGAGCTAAATAAGTAAGCTCTAGGTAGTGAAGAAGTTAGAGAACAATTAAGCTTTGCAAGTTTGGTAGAGAAGTCTAAGTGTTTCAGGTCTTAGCGTAAGTAGAGGCTCTGCAGCTAAGCACGCAAAGACCTAGGGTAGAACTCCATAGCTAAGTGTGCGGACCCCTGCAACTATGTGCCTAGGGTGGATAATGTTTGTATTAAAATGGAAGATATCAATAAAGAGATGTATCTGCAATTACTATGTATTTAATCTATGTCAATGCATTTTATTATATTGTGATGTGGATGTATTTTACAGTGTGTATTTGATGAGCGAATGTATGTGATTATATATTTTAATTGAACGCAAGAAATAATATAAACTTACATGATGTTAATAGTAATTAATTAATAAGATAAGTAAAACATTTGAGATAACTTTGGAGCCTATACAATACATTGACATAGTAGCGCGAAAATACCTGAACCACAGGTTAGGGCTATGTGAAGATCATTCTACAACTTCACGAAGGTACTGAAGTGTGGAATAAAGGGTGGATTGATAGAGCCCTAAGACTTAGAGACCTATGTGAAAGTAGGGGCAGGGGGTATAAATCGACATCATGACCATCTCAAGGTGCATAAACTTGGTTCCAACATCCCCCCATACTGCATCGGGTGAGACTTCGGTCCGCGCTCCTTTGGCTAATTCCGAAAGGGCCGGTAGTGTAAGGATTTGTTTCACTGACTAACATTGAACTTGGGTCAAGGCCCACAGAGCCAACAATATAGAAAGGTGGAAATCAATGCACTCAAGGATGCATTCCTACCTCCATGGACCAAATCAATAAAGGAAGCTTCCAAGTACGGGGTCAAAGGCAAAAGTCAACTCTTCCAGCTATAACAAGCGAGTGAGGAACGATATATACGCCTAACGATTTGATTTTTTAATAGAAAATCATTATCAAATTTAATTATGATATCTTTCATAGTTAATTTTAGCATTTTGTTAAGCGAAGCTAGGCATGAAGCTCTGAACATTTAATGATATAAGATTTATAAAATGACTTTGTAAGCAAACATAAACACGGTGATTTTTATATGGCAGTGAGAATTAAAAACTTTGTTTTCAATTCATTTATAAAGAATCATTCTTATTTCGATGCATGATTCATTGTTCAATTGGATCTCATGAACATCTACTTATGGACGACCCCCTCAAGTAGTAAGGTTCTTTTATGTTTTTAAGTAGAATTTCCTTATATCATTTCATAAGTTTATTTTCTAGATGCATCCTGTAGAACATTTTCCTTTGTTGATTTTTGAGTTAAGTAGCAGTAGTATGTTTGTCTTGTTAAATAATTTTCTTTATTGATTCAGAAGCACATGAATTTAGTTTAATAAGTCATGAAAGCAACATTGAGAATTTGGATTTAGATTGTAATTCTTAAAACAAAGGATTTTATTATAGGTTTTATTTCAAGCAAGAGTGATTTATGATTTTGAGCAAGTGAGAACATATTTTCAATTCATTTTGGTTTTTCATGCAAGATTGTGTTATTATGATAGATAAGTTAATTCCTTTAGAAAATTGAGTTTCTTTCAAAGAATAATTCAGACATATAGCAGAGTGTGTGTGTGTGTGTGTGTGCGTGTGTTTATGAGTTAAATTTCATTTTACAAGTGTAAGATTGATTTATAATTATGAGATTTTCATATGTTGTGTGGATTTCGTAATTAGATATAATTTTTATAAGAGTGCAATTAATTTTCGTAAGTGTGGGATTGATTTACGTTTATGTAGAGTTGTGAAAGTTTCTTTTGGAGGAGAGTGTGATAAATAAGTGTGATCATTTTATTTTCTAGGAATAATATATCTACTCATGTGCATTCTAATAACTTAATTTAGAATCTATATTTAGATAACTCAGTTTAATATAGAAGTGTGAATAATTAGGGACTTCTAGCACATACAGTGCACTTACACTTCATCAGCTTACTAGCCCTGGTTGGTATTTTATGCAAGTAACTTAAAGTTAATTAAATTACCAAACAATTGGGTTGTTGAAAAGTCTTGCATTGAAAAGAAATATTCTCATAATCTACTAGGTATGAATAAACCATACCTTTATTTATATGGAAACCCTTTACTAAGGTCCACTTCGACACATATGCAAGAAAATGTGATAATTCCTTTCATAAGCCTTTTAGTGTCTATTTTGATGAAGCGACCTAGTAGGCTTCCCACATTGACTAAGATATCATTTTGTGTCAAATGGATGGCCATGTTAGAAAACCTTACCTAGACTGAGTTTCCAGATCCTTCATGGAAAGACAATTAAAATAAGGAAACCATGGTTAATATGAGAGACTAGAATGTCCCCAAAACCATGATCTTGATAAAAACTAAATTGTTAGTCCTCTAAAATTTTGAAGAGTATATAAAAAATCTTTTTGAGCAAAAATGCAGCTCTGCATTATGAGACCAATTCTAAGTACCCATTCCCAAATAGTAGATATCGATGACAAAAATTCATTAAAACAATAAATGGTCACTTTTCATTCATAATTTGTAGCCATGAAATTGGTTATAAGATTATTCTCTTGAAGATATGGAATGTCCTATGGCTGATCTAGAAAGAATGTTGGCCCTAGGAGATTTGGGGTTTGGAGGTGAAAGTCCTAGCTTTAGGGAATTCCTAAAGGATTCCAGTTGGGAGGAAGAGGGTGCAACATATCCTTTGGCTCCATATCTTAATATTGAGACTAAATAAACAAAGGCATCCTTGGCTATGCCATACTCTTTGAGGGATTTTAGGTCTTGAAGCTAACTTTTGCCATGTAATAGCCCATTAAGGGGATTTTAAGGTCGACAATGGGCTTTAAAAAAAAAGATGTATTAACAAAATTAACTTTAAAATAACCAATATGATTCAAGATGATGACATCATCCCCAAGGGGAAATGTACTTTTTTAATTGCATTTTCGGCTTATCATAATATAGGTTTACTCAAATGTCAAGTGTAGACACCCTTTGGATGCAAAATTCAATTATACATCCAAGGATTACCCACTTTGAATATTTTTTAGTAGGCCCACATTGGAAAAAAATGAAAATAGATGAAAATGTGTGTTCAACACATGTTTTCATGCATTTTCAATTTTTTTTCAATGTGGATCTACTAAGAAATATGAAAACTAGGTACTCATTAGAAGTGGAATTGAATTATGCATCCAACAAGTGTCTACACTTGAAATTTTAGTAAACCTATAAGGATATAAGCTAAAAATATAGTAAGAAAAGTAGTTTCCTTTCCTTTTCTTTAAAAAATCATAATTCTCCTTACGAGGCCCATTTTAGACCTCAAAATTCCCATAGTGTAGATACTTCCAGAGAGGATTCACAGTTTATCTTGAATTCTGGTGATGAGCAAGGAGAGAAGATCTGGGTCTTTGACTAGCAGATAGAAAGAAACACCTGAGAATGGTCTCACAAATACTGTAAAATTCAACGTATATGGGTTTGAAACCTCACTTTGGATGCATGCAAGACTCTATAGTAGAAATTTTTTTCCCTGAGTTTCTAGATCTTGAGGCAGGACAAATTTCAAGTTAACCACTTAATCTACCAATGGTTTACTAATTCGAGTGATGTGTATTTCACTCTCCAATTGAAGATTTGGATTGAATGTACTTGGAATTAGATCAATAACTTTGTCAACTCATGGTAGGTTAGGAGAAATTTTATGGTAACCAGTTGGAAGTTGTTGTTATGGAAGAAATGTTTTTCCAAGAATTTTGAGGCTTTGTCCATATGAGGGAAAATGTGACTATGATGAATCCCTTTGCATAACCTACAAAGAAACCTAACTTTATCCTTTTTCCTGGGAATCTCACAATCACTGGTCGATGGATCAATAGTAGGTCGATAATAATTTCCTAGCCATACTTCTAAGACCTTAGGAATACAAGGAAAATCAATAAGGAAGTGGCCACCCTTACAAAGCTTGCAAGGGTATCTCTGCTTGCGATGCATGTTGGAATTTTCCTCAAAATTACTAATACTTACAACTACGGTTGGTTGGTTGACATCTTTCCTATTCTACTTCTTCTTCGTCTTCACTTTCTTCTTCTTCTTAGTCACTTGGTTACTTGCAATCAAGGCTTTTACCAAGAGAAGAAGAAGAAAGGGAGGAGGACATGTTCGATGAAGAAGGTAAAGGGTCAACATGAGGTTAGTTATGTTGAGATGGTGAACTCGGTTGATGTGAAAAGCTCGGTTGAGTTGGAATAGTTTGGATTTTTGGGATCAAATAAGTTGAAAACAACCACACTCGTAAACCTATTATGAATCCAGAAGTGAAAACGTAGCCATATAAGGAGGATTGACATCTGGAAATTCAAGAAAAGGACTAGGATTCATGTTAAAAGGGGTTTCTTTATTATTAACTTCTGACATTGTTTCCATTTATTCAACTTAGATAAATTTATTACCAGTATTAACAATTCAAAATCACAATCCACAGCCATGGTTTGTAAAAGGTAGGAACAAGAAAATAACGTGCGGTGGTAAACCATGCAAACAATCTTTTCACAACAAAATCACTAGTTGGCGATGAAATGCAATGTCACAGAGATCAATGTGAAAAGTGGTTAAATATAGAGCGGGTGGAACCAGTTATGCTGAAAAACTACTTAATGTACAAATTTGGTGCAAGTAATTTTCACTTATGCCCTCTCGAGTGAAGAATACCCTCTAGAAGGGTCCAGGTGAGTCTATCCAATGTCTGTTCTAGTTATAACAAAGACTTCCCCTCCACCATCATATTAGGTAACAACCCTAAGATTATCGTCTCTAAGGTTACCACTTAAAACAGTTTTAATTGGGGGGACAGTTGTAGATCAGATGTACATGCAAGGGTAGAGTAACAAAGCTCAATACCCTTGAAAGTTACTCAACATGATTAATTTCAGGTTTACTTCCAAGTGACTCTAATGTACCTTCCAACACCATGTTTAATACTTGTAGATCACTCTACCGTAACCAATGAAGGGGGGTCGATTCATCCACTAGGTCCGATATGATATCGTGCTTAAATCCTTTGTAAGGGGAGCTTCCTAGAGCCAAATTGCAGTAAATGGATTTACCACCTATCACAATAGTCGAATGTTTGTTTGCAACTTTGGAAAGTTAACTCACTTACCTATTCCAAAGCCCTACAAATCAATATAATATAGGTGGAAAAGAGCCCTAATATAATACAAATTTCTAGATGGATTTTATTAGCCTATTTCTAACAGTTGTTATTTACTCAAGGGTAATGGATGTGAAACTTAGGCATTATGACATGACGTAAAACCTTAATTCAAACGAAGATAAAATTGTATCTTTTATTTTTTATGAATTGTAATGAGAATAAGGGAAGAGGTTTCATTAACTTTTCAAAAAATACAAGGATCAATGAATCATTTTCAAGACACAAATCAAAGAGAATGTAGAATACACAATTCTTGGCTCTTCTTCAAGAAATGAAATCTAAATTATTCTCTAGAGTGAATGAGATTGAAATAGAGTGAATGATGATCATGGTAGAAGAAAATAGCGCGAACTACTCATCATAGAAAATGACTAATCGGTATAGGAACCCGCACGACGTGCCTTTGATAGAGGAGAGGTAGGTAATCAATCCCAACGTCTGGGATGTCTAGGGTCAACCTCTCTAGGTTGTGCTACAACTTTGTTGAACCCAAAAATTGCTTCTTTTCCACAACTCTTTTTCACTATACTCCTCCCTTTTTGACCTTCATAACTCCAATTTGGGTATCACTTTACAAGGTTGATAGCATAGAAGGTACATAATAATATTCTATTTCATAAATATCATTTTGCTTAATTTTTTAACTCAATATTTACTTGAGATACTCAATTACAACAATTCTGCAACTAATGTATGTTTATGTAGCTAAGTCCAAGGTTCGATGGGTTGTGAAGCTTCAGCTGAAGAATAGGGTTTATAGCAAGTTGTCAATTAGTCGGGACAATGATTTGTTCCTACTTTTAGAGCCTAGATCAATAAAGAAGACACCGTAGCAGCTCGGTCAAAGGAAAATTCAACCATCGTAAAAGGCGAAACCAGGTGAACGAGATGCAGATTGATAGCGTCATGATTTGCTTCCTTGATATAAAATCATGAGAAGATTATGTTATCTAATCTTTTAAAGTTAATTTTAGCTAATGTTGCTTAGCATAAGGTGTAATTCTCTGAAACATTTAATGCAAGGAGTTTTATAAATATGCCTTTCGGCATAGTTAACATAGACTTGAATTCTATTGTGTAAACACTCTGTATAGTGTGATTTTATTTATAGTGTGTTTTTCATTCAAGAAAGTGTGATTTTATTTATCAGCAAGAGTGATATAATTTTATTGAAAGTGTGATTTTATTTACAAGAAAGAGTGCTTTCATTTTAAAGAAAGTGTGTGTGTGTATTTATTTCAAGCAAGGTGTGAGTGTGATTTTATTTTTTAAGTGTGAAGCAAGTGCGAAGTTTATTTCAAAGAAGAGTGTGATCTTTCCTCTAAGAAAGAGAAATAGAATTAATTCCATTTTTATGAGTGATTTATAGCTGTAGAAAAACATGTTCATTTTTATATCCCAAATTAACTTAGGAATTGTGTGAGTGAAAAAGACTCCTAGTGCATACAGTGCACATAAATTTCTCAGTTTACTAGCATTAGTTGATAATTCATGTAAGTAATTTAAAATCAATTAAATTACCATACATTTTGGCATTGTTGTTGGGGAAGTGTATATAAGAGTCTTTTTCTTTTTCTTTTCATTAGAAAAAATTAATAATAAAAATGATATGCATAAGGAAAGAGATTCTAGATGTAGATTTGTAGGTAGAGGTAGGAGTTTGATTCCAACATCATCACTCACCCTAACACAACCTCATAGTGCCACACACCCCACCCAAACTCATATTCCTTCAATTGTAGGTGGACATAGACTTCTTTACGTACTTAAATCTGAAATCCAACCTAAGGATTCACCAAATACTTCAACTGTATTAGAAGAAGAAGATCCTACAACCCCATCTAAAGGAGTAATTTTTCTATCTTCAGTTGGAGAACAACTTCTAGAATAAGAACTAGAAATCCCTAGTGAAGAAGAAGAAGAATAAACCTATTTTAACATTACATTGATAGAAGAAGGAGAAGAGCTAGAGGAGGAACTAGAAAACCCAATTTTGGAACCTTACATTAGTTCCAAAGAATCTACAATGGCAAGAGAATGGAAAGGGGAAGTACATAATGTAAATGGTGAACAACCTAGGATTGGATGTGGAAGAGGAGGAAATAGAGGTGGTGGAAGAGGTGGAGGAAGAGGAAGAGGAGGAAATATAGGAGGTGGAAGAGGTGGAGGAAGAGGAAGAGGAAGTCGTAGAGGAGTTCCAGAACCTTTTGGATTTCCCATCCTCGATGAATATAGCACAACCAAAATGAAAAATATCTCATCCTCCATCCTTCATAATTTCCATGGATTAAGAAAAGAGGATGTTGAAACATTTCTCTTTGAGTTTGAAGTTTTTTGTAGATCTTACGATTACTTGCTTGATACTCAAAAGTTGAAATTGTTTCCGGCCACTCTTAAGGATGCAACATTAAAATGTCTTATGGGCTTAGGAGTACATTCTATAAGAACATGGGAAGAAATGAAAGCTGCATTCTTAGAAAAATACAAGGATTATTGTATTCCTCACAAAATAAAAGATGAAGCAATTATAATGATGCAAAAAGAAGATGAAAATCTTGAAGATTTCACTAAAATATTTTCTTATAATGTAAAAAGGGCTAAAATGCATGATCTAGATGAAGAAACTTTGAAATCTCTCTTAATAAAATCCATCATAGATGAGTGGATAAATCTTCTCAATTTGATGGGTAAAAGATATTTCTCAGTTATCATTTGAAGATATTTGTGAGTTATGCATACACATTTGAAGAGGAAAGGCAAGACGTGGGAAAAATCCAAGAGATCCTGTTATGTCTAGGATTAATAAATCTACACCTCGGATAGTAAATAGGGTTGAAATAGGAAATTTGTGGTACAAATTTAAAAATGATATTTTGGGGAGTATTAGTGAACAAATAGATACCCTTAAAGTACAAAACAAGAAAAAAGATGAAAATTTTGCATTATCTACCTTTTGTCCAAAATGTAGAAAGAAACATTCCTTGAGAGAATGCCCTATTGACTAAAAAAGTTATAAACATGTGTAATATGTGTAGAAAATCATGATAAAAAGGAATTTCCTTCAATAACATGTCTTAAAGATGTTTATTAAGAGGAATTAATGCCAAATGAATTATAGGTTCTTTATTTTATTGCCAAGAGACTATGGAAAAAAAACAAGAATTGAATATGACCAAAGGTTTCAGCACTCAAACATATGCACAACTACCACAAAGTAATTGGATTGCACCCATGCCTTGGAAACCTTGGCCTCAACCTTGGGCACAAGGATGGAAAAATACTTACGGAAAATACCCTCAATATCCTCAATATCCTCAAACATAACCTGTTTTCCAGCACAATATTTTCCTCAATGTGTTCAACCGTCTCAACCAAAAAATTCAAACCCACAACTTTCACTACCATTTCCACAAAAGCCAAATAAACTACCTACTCAACCACTTCCAAATCCAAATAATAAAAATTCACAACCTATTTACAACATGGAAGGAAATAATTTCCAAACTTACATGATAAATCCATTAGATCTAAACAATGTCTAACTTAGATCTGGTAGAGTACTGGAAAACATGTCACCATCTGTTGTTATCCAAGAATCTAAAAAATATGACCTCTCTAAGAAACATATATCTTCTCATCAAAAATAAAATTCTCAAAAACAAGCCACCCCTATACATTCTAATGATATTTCAATAAACTCAATTCCCATTATTGAACAACCTTCAGTTTCTGTTCGAAACCCACCTTTTCGTGAAAGATTGAAAGTTGAAAAAGGGGTAGAAAAATAGATTATGTTTCCTAATTATGATACGATAGATGAACTAAAGAATGTTTGTATAGAAGTTCTTTTGTTACAAGATATCAAAGAAATGCCAATATTTGTGAAGACAATAAGGGAGTTAAGTATTAACAAACGAGGAATAAAAAGGAAATAAGTTAAAAGAATCGAGTTAGTTGGAAAAATTGCGAATATCATGACGGGAAAGACAACAATTCAAAAATATCTAGATCTAGGAAGTCCCATTATGAAAACACACATTAATGGTGTTGATATTGTAACCGCATTGATTGATTTAGGAGCAGTATCAACATCATGAGCCATAATCAATTGAAAGTTCCTAATCTTCAATATACATATACACTACTGTAATTAGCTGACAGTTCTGTTATCAAACCTAATGGTGTGTTAGAAAATGTATTTGTATCCTTATATTATTGGTAATATCATGTTGACTTTATGATCGTAACACCAAAGAATAATCTAGGAGGACACCCATTGATTCTAGGAAGACCATGGTTAGCTACAACTAATGATTTTATAAGCTGTAGATATGGTGATATGTTTATCTCCAATGGAATTTGAACAAAAAAAATCACATTATATCCTCCCGCAAAACAAATGATAGAAGTAGAAAGTAAAGCATGGATAGATAATGATAATGATAACTTTGATATATGACCAATTTTGTCCATTTCACAAATAGATGAAGAAGATCAAGTTTTGAATTGAATAGAAAATAATGAATCCTCATCATATTGTGAACAAAATCATAGTTTTTCAAGAACAATGTACTAGCGAATATCTATCATCTCATCAAATGGCTTTAATTCTATGGAGAAATTTGGAAATTCTTTAATATAATTTTTTCTAGGGAAAACTTTGAATATTCATGATAATCAAGAAGAAGCTCAAAATAAATAATTAATAAACATGTTGCACGAACGTTCCTATGCTTATGCATGGGAATACAATGAAATGAAAGGAATTGATCCTAACACTTGTATGAATCATATCTATATTGAAGAAAATGCTAGACCAATCTGACAACCTGTTGAAGCCCCGAAAATCGGGTCTACAACAAGGGGGATACCCACCCGGTCTGGACCTTGGTTAGCAGCTCCTTTTCTGTTTGATATAGTGGGTCCGACTGGGGATATGGGACCAGTTTCCCAATATATGTGTGTGTGTGTTGAGAATTGATATTTCCTTTCTAATAGTTCCTAAGTGAAATGCTTTTATTCTAAATCTAATCTAACAACATGCAATTGTATTCTAATAAACAGAAATATCCAATTCTAAACTAACCCGGGATGTAATCATTTTGTTATGCGATTTAAAATGATTTCAAATAACAATTGGTAATAAAGATCATTCAACTGCTATGAGAAAATAATTCAATAAAGATAAACCATTTCGTATAAAAAGTTAGACGAAAAAATTGTGAAACACATATCGCATAATAAGCTACTCATATATTAACCATAAATAAATAGCTATCACCATACAGAAGTGCCAAATGATAACTCAAGCATTCACGCATTCATACATAAATAACTGAATATGAATATCACTTTAACACATAGGTAGAAATAATTAAGAGATAAAAGTACCATTTATAACTAGTTCTACTCATGAGCTTCAAGCAATAATGATTTATCTCTTCTTAATCCAACATCCACTAAGAGTACAAAAGTGCAACATCAGTAGTAGATATTAAATGCAGATATCAATAAATCCCATTCCATTCATTTATCAAAACCTCCTCGGAGGGTGCAAAAGTGCATGTTCTGAGGACACGTTTTTGACAAATTTCAGGACCCTTCTCTAAATGCATGAGAAGGGTTTAAATACTACTAGATAAATCTAAAAATATTTTATTACAAAATAGGATGTGGTTTAAATGATCGTCCTCATTTCAGGCAAAAATAAAGCAAAATTAAAACTAAAACTACATCTAAAACTAAAACTAACAACTAACTATATGTGTATCTATTCCTTGAAATTACAAGCGTTCAAAATTTTCTTGAGGAGAGTTGGCTGGCTGACTTTCGACTTTATCTATCCTGTGAAAACGGAATCGGCAAGAGCTGGCACCATCTTCTTGACAGAATTGATGATACATTTGAGAGTCATGCACTGGCTGTGTGGTTTTACCAAATACATCTAGTAAGAATCCCAATTCAAGTTAGTTAATCTTTTGATTGATTCTACCCTATCTTGAACCTTCTATCTCTAGCCTATTTGTAGATGCTATACATATCTACATACCACTTTGAGGATATCTCTGATAAATACCACTTGTTTTAGATTTCAAGTTTTGCTTTTTTCCTTTAGCTTTTTTTCCTACAAATTTTCGAGCTTACAGCCGGCTGAGAAATTAGAGGCTTTCCTGCTCAAGGGGTTTTTCCCAGCGATATGCTCTTGCATCGGAAACTACCTCCGTTTCTCAATCTGGGCTTCCTTGGTGCGATTTTTTCCTCTTGCACGTTTTTTTGTTAGAGGGTATAAATCTTAAATTTTGTGGAAATAATGATTCCGTGAGTTCTTGACCCTAAGTCTTAAATGTCTGTTTGTGATGTCAACACTGTCTAATACCCATTTGAACATGTCCATGTATGGAAGAATTTTGGGCCTCGCCGCTATTCGGTGTAAGAATGAACATGCTAGTTTTGTAATAGATGCCTCAGAAGACCCATGTGATCCTGCAGTAGTTGTAACCTTCATCATTTTGGGATTTTCTTCCTCAAGTAGATGGTACATGCCTTCCCAAGTAGTATTACTAGCATCTTTGTTGCAGGTGTGTCTGTGTATAAGGGCATCATTTCTTTATCTTCAGAACTCAGAGCTTTACCCTTCTTTCCCATAATATCCTGAACACTACTATGTATACTTCTCTACTCTTCATTCCTGCAGTTTACAAATGAGGTGAGAATAATGATAAGAAAAAGGTGATGGGAAAGATTTAAATGTCGAAGACATATAAAATATACCACCTTACGTGAAATGGCTCTTTGATCAGATCAAAACCATATTTCGTTAATGAATGCCAACTAACTTATTGATTAACATTTAACACGCATAACCGGATCTCGGTTTATGGAAAACGATTTTTTGAACAACGAGCCCTAAAGATCTGCGATAAGGCAATTTGTGATTTTCTCTGCAATATCGCAAAGTCGCAATATCACTAGTTCATAGCATATGACAATCATCCATTAATGTGTTTTCAGCAAAATACAATTTGCGATATGCACCATCACATATCGGCGGTTTGAAGTATTTCAGCTTTAAGTGATGTTTGAGGTATGCGATGTGATGAATGTTTTTAGTGCATAGTTTCGCATCGCGATTTCACAACTTATAATTCCACTTGTAGGAAGGCATCCATTACCCTTTTTGCAATGTGATGTTTCTTAAGGAGTGATTTTATTCTAACTTATCATAAAACTTAAGCCTTTTTAGATTTTTCGAGGGTATTCTCCGAAGTTTGTGATAATAAGTTTTATTGAAAAAGGAAATACAAGCATTAATCGATTTTTATTTTTTTTTAATTTTTGAATAAGGGTCCCCAGTTATTTAGTATTAGTGATAAAACTAAATAAGGAGGGTTGTTGCTAGCCACAACAATTGGTGATTCACTTGGAAGAACCAGTTATCACTGCTTTTCTTTTGAATTTTCTAAACTTCCAAAACAAAAAACTTTCCAGAAAATCAAACTTTAGTATAGAAAGATAAAGTACATCATGCTTTTAGTTGTTAATGATAGCTTGTTTCTTCTATGTTTAACTTTGGTTATTTACTTCCTCAAGCTAGTCATTGTATCTACATCAGTCACTACTTGGTTTATAAAGATAAAAACAAAGCCTTCTCTATAAATCAATTTTAAATATGCTCATTTGTTGTAGGTAGAGCCTCTGCTTCCAACAGACATTTATAGCCTCGACAGGGTTACCTGTTACCTAGCAATGATCCTATATCCCACTTGCAGAAGTATACAATTTTCAAAGAGAAATCCATATCCACACTTATTGCTTTCATTTTCTTTTAACCCTTAAAGAACAATGCCTTGGTTTGGTAGCCAATTTATGACACTGCCACTCACTTTATTTATAACTTTGCCGAACAAGCTAGCTCGTGATGAGACCCTTTGTCTTTTGATTACACCAATCTTGAGTCATTACCCTGTTGTGGTATGAAGTTTTGGCAAATTCAACAAGCTATAATATCTATGATCATGATAAGTCGACTCATGATGAGACCTCTTATTCTTTAAGTTAAAGTGTATCGTTGGATTATTCCTTGAAGCTTGTAATTCTCTAGGTGGGGAGAAAGTCATTGTTTCCTTAAGAATAGCTCTGGATGACAATGGTAGAGTTTTTGGAAGGAGCTTTTCTACAGAGAATCTTCGTTTTGTTATTGATACCTTTCATTGGACTGATATAAAACAAATTCTCACTAAAGGTCACTTTTTATCAAAATTTACAAGGTTGAAACTAGTATCATTTCTAGGCTTATAGCCCTTGACTGTATCTTTCAATAATAATGATCAATTTCAAAACCATTCTATTTATACAAGCGAAAAAAGAAATTCTAAAAGAAATATTTGTCTTTTTTGTGAATTCCAAATGTAACCATTTACAAATGGTTTTATTATGAAAATAAAGGAAAAACTAATCTACAAAAATAGAAGAATGGTCTCCTATGGAAAGTATTTTTTGAGGATTTTTCCGTTAACAGGTAAAGACTCTCTTTTTCCTATTAAATCCTGCAACATAAAAGTAGATGGACCTATGACTTCTGCAATTTGGAAAGGGCCAAGCCACATTCATTGAAATTTTGTATGTTTTCCTTTTTCCTCATGAACCTTGTCCCATTTTAAAACTAGATCTCTCATCTGAAAGTCCTTTCTGGATATCATGTTTGAATCAAAAGAAGCTTTTACTAATGCTTGGTGATGAGCATGAGTTATTTTATCCTGTTCTCGTTGCTCTTCTAGCTTAAGTATTTCCAGCTGCCTTAGTTGTAAGGAAGAAGTTGGTGGTTCATCAATATATTGAACTAAGGCCAAAGAGGGAATTGCTAGATGAGTTGGAAGAACCACTTCTTTCCCATAAACCAAATTAAAGGGAGAAGTGCCAATGGAGGCCTTCTGTGTTATTCTGTCTGCCTATAAATCATATATTAAAGACTTGTGCCAATTTTTGTGAGTATTACAATTGTTCACTTAATGATTCTGATTAATTTTTTATTCATAGATTCAGCTAACCCATTCCCCTGTGGGTAGTAATTGGCAGGGTATTGAAGCTTAAAACCTCTTTTGAGTGCAAATTCAATCATAGTATTGCCAGAAAAATACGATGCATTATCAAACGTTAAAGCAGAAGGTAAACCAAACCTGGTGATTATGAACTGATCTATGAACTCAATGATGTGTTCAGCATTAGCTGTCTTGAGAGGAACTGCTTCTACCCATTTAGTAAAATAATTTGTAGCTGTAAGGATATACCTATGCTGTTTAGAAGAGTGAGGAATGATCTCACCTATTATATCCAATCCCCATTGATTAAGAGGCTGCTCAATGTTCACTAGTTGTAGAGGCAATGATGGTTTATTTTGTCTCCCAGCAACAGTTTGACAAACTTCACATTTCCTTATGTACCTATGCGCGTCCTTGAATAGTGTGGGCCAGTAATAGCCTACACATAGGATCTAATGTGCAATAGCATATCCAACATAATGTACACCTGCTAGTCCATCGTGGAGTTCCTGCAACACCTTTTCAGCTTTAGATTTCTCAAGACATCTAAGGAGAACATAATCATAATTCATTCTAAAAAGTACATCATTCACGAGCTGATATTGCTTAGCCTTCAACCTTAGAGGTATTTTCTTGGTATAAGCAAGGTTTGAAGGAGCATATCCGTTCTTTAGATAAAATATTATATCAGCGTATAATGATTCAACATCGTTTAACTCATACATTTGTATCTCTACAGATGGTATTTCAGAAATAAGCAATGCTCCATCCAGCATTTTGCAAAAGCCTTGACTTTTTACAATACTTGATGGTTTGATTTCTATGTCATATTCTTGTAAGGCAGTAACCCAATTGGCTCTTTTCTCACCCACATCTTTCTGTACTAAGAGATTTCTTACCATTGGAAATGGTACTATGATTTTTGTATGGGTTTTAAGCAGAAAGGGTCTGAAATATTTACTCACTTTGAAAACAACATAAGCTTGTTTCTCTATGTCTGAATAATTTAACTCAACCCCTTGTAGATTTGAACTAAAAAAAGAAATTGGGGATTCTGCCTTGTCTTGATTTGCTTGAGTGAGTATCTCAACATATGATCTATCAGAGGAAAATGTATATAAAATGAAAGGATCGGAAAAATTTGGAGTTGCTAAATATGGAGCTTTAACAATTGCTTGTTTGATCAGATTGAATGCTTCATATTCATATTAGCCCCATTTGAAGATTGAGTTATTTTTAATCATTTCTTGTAAAGGAGATACGATTCTTGAAAAATCTGGAAAAAATCTCTTTACAAAATTAATTTGGCCAAGGTAAGATTGCATATCTTTCTTGTTTTGAGGTAGGGGTATTTGAAAATCTCCTTGATTCTATCAGGATCAATATGGATTCCAGATTTTGACACTATGAATCCAACAAGTTTTCCTTCACTTAATGCAAAAAACGATTTTTTTGGGTTAAGTGAAATTCCATACCTTTGACAACACTGGAAGATGTGTTTTAAATCTCTGAGATGATTGCCTCGCATTTTGGAATATTCAGTTATATCAAACAAGTAGATTACTATTGATTTGTTTAATAATCCCTTAAATGCAATGTCCATGGCCCTCTGAAATGTGGCATGAGCGTTGATCAGATTAAAAGGCATCTTTTGATATGCGTAAGTGCCCCATTTGTTTCTTAATGTGGCCTTTAATTGATCATCGGGATGGACTAACACTTGGTTGTAGCCAGGGAAACCATCTAAGAAGGAAATTAATTCTAATCCTATGATGGCCTACAGTATTTGCTCCATGGGAGGCAAAGGAAAATTATATTTTTGGTAAGCTTTGTTAAGATTTCGAAAGTCAATGCAAATTTTAATGTCTCCATTTTTCTTTCTAACGGGAACCATGTTGGAAACCCATTTAGAATGTCGAATGGGAAAAATGATTTTGGCCTTCAATAACTTATTGAGCTCAGATTTGACCTGGTTTTCTAGATTAGGATGGATCTTTCTTAGCTTTTGTTGGATAGGTTTTCATCTTTTATCATTGGGATAGTGTGTTGGATGATAGAAGTGTCATAAGTCTTGAGTTCATCATAGTTCCAAGCAAAGACACTTTTGTATTGTTTCAAGAGATGAACATACACTGATTTTTCTTTAGGAGCTAGGCCAAGGCCTAGGTTGATATTCTGTGGCTTGGTATCAGTTCCTAGATTTACTAATTCATAGTTCAGAGTTGAACTTTGAAGTTTTGAATTGGTAGATCTCTTGAATCGATCTTTCAAATCATATAGGTCTTCTAATTTGACTACTGACTTTGGCATAGCATTATTAGTGCTATCTTGTTGCAATTGTTTGTCATGTTGGTCCTCATCAATTATCTGATTGGTGTAAGATCATTTAGATGGGAGGAAGCTTACGATATCAAGATCATCGTTGAAAATCCTCCAATTGGTAATGTTATCAGGAATCAAGGGTCAAAAATTAATTCGATTGAAAATCTATCAGGGCTATAGTCTTCCGAGAGAATGAGCTTGGAAGCTACATTAGCTAAGAGGTCAACACTAGCATTTTGGAGTCTAGGAATTGATGAAATATTGAATGCTATAAAATGTTCAGTCAGATCTTGAACTAAAGATTGTTAATGCTTTAAATGACCTGATAAACAATGTATAGTATTGCGTACCTGTCTGATTACAATTTCAGAGTCTCTGAAGACTTGTAGATATTTCATGTCTAATCCGATTGTTTGTATAATCCTTGGACTAAAGCCTCATATTCTGTGATATTATTGGTGCAATCGAACTTGAGTCTACAAGTTAGCATAGTTTTGTTTCCCTCTGGATTGATTAACAAGCATCTTGCTCCTGCTCCTTCGTTAGACTTAGAACCGTAAAAAAATTAATTCCAAAATAAAGATTTATTTACAGGGCTATGTATAAAATTAATACATTTAGAACTATCTGTTTGATAAAAAAGTTCTACTTGAGATAAAACAGAATGTTCTAAGTAAGGTGAAGTATGAGCATTAAAATTTCCTAAGAAAGAATCAACATAGTAGTTGCCAATAATATTATTGTTGTATACTACCGGTTCATTTTCTCCTTCCAATTTTGTTACAATGTATTTCTAATGTCTTTCTCACTCAACCTTTATCTGATTTGGTTTACCATTGTAAGGGAGCCACATGTGTGACCAATCGGTTGTAAAGTATCCATGAAGTTTTTCTGACCAAACTCTGCTAAGAATTAAGCCATAAAATTCTAGAATATCTGCAACTAAAATGTCGATAACTTGACATACCTTTGGATTAGATGACAACCTTATGGTAACTTGATTTAATTCGCCGATCACTTCAACTTGCAACCGATCTAGCTGAACTATGTGCACAACAGATTTTTGAGGTTGAACATTCAACTTTGCACATATTGACTTTGGTAAGATATTAGATGAAGCTCCAGAATCCACTAAACAATTATGCAAAATTTTGTTGAAAACTTCATAGGTAAGAATAAATGGGGAAGTATGAGATCTTGAACTTCCTCCAATTAAAGCGATATTGTTTGGATCAACTTTATTAATCACATTAGTTAGAGGTCTTCCCATCTCATGGGAAGCTTCAGAGATCACAGCGGTGGGCAGAGGTGCAACTGGTACAACATGTAATTCTTTCAAAAGTACCTTTTGCTGATGTTTTAACTTGCTCAATTCATAAAAAGTGATGTTAGCCCTAGTCTTCCTCATGTCTTTTATGATATTATACTCCATTTCATTTGAAACAATCAATGTTTTAGATAGAGTTGGTGAATCTATTTGCACTGGGCTTTTTTGAGTCACTTTAGGTGTCGTTTTCTTGGTTGTGACTTTATCCTTAGGCATTGAGCTTGCGCTATTTGGCTTAAGAGGAGGTTGAGGAGGATCGAGTTGATTTCTACTTCGATTCCTAACCGGAGATGCCTCCTGATCCTCTTCATCTGAGAGGATGACATCCCACATACCTTGTACCTCTACAACTTCTTCTTCATCGATAGGTTCTTCAATAGCAATTTCCTCTTTTTCTTCTTCTGATTCAACACTTGTGATAGCATTGGGAGGCTTTGAATCGGTTGAAGGATTTCTTCTATAAGGCTTGCACAGCTTTTTAGAAGACGTTTCTGCTACTTGTTTCTTAATGTCAACCATTTTGTTAGACATGGTTGTCAAAAATTTCTGCAATCCTTCTAAATCGAACAGATCTTTCGATTGTTTTTTCTTGGGATCTTACTTAAACGTAAGCTTCTTAGATTTTCCTTCATCTACAACATTTTTCTTTTCTAAGGCTATGATACGTTTCTCTACCGCGATTGCTTCCTTCATATTGTGAGCTAAAGTTGTTTTGTTTGCCATGTCAACAAAGATTGCTATGTTTTATGGTAAAGCAGAGATGTACCATTCACTTCGCACTTCTTCGCTAGGATTGGAAGTAGTAGGAATTTTATTCATCAGTTTATTGAAACATGAATTAAAATCTTTGATAAGTTCCTTTGACTTAGCCCTAAGATTAGACAGGTCATTGATCAATGTTGTCGTAGACCTGTCATCACCGAACTTAGTCAAGAATTGTTCTTGGAAGATATCCCAACTAGTGATAGATCCAGACGGTAATGAGAAATACCATGATCCAGTTGCTCCTTGCAAAGTTTAAGGAAAGAGTCGGATGACAACATCTTCATTAGTAACTCCATTGATATTTATATATAACATAAAGTTGTTTATATGTTCTTTCGCTAGCATGCCTGCTTCAAGATTAAACTTAGGGATCCATTTTTTAGGATGTGTAGGTATTTGACTCAAGGGCATAGGCATTAAGACTGCCCCTAGGTTATTCCATTGAGATTGGGCCATCGTTGAACTACTAAAAAAGGAAAGAACAAAAGATGATCCCTGTAGTTGGGAAGATGAGGATATTATGATTCTAGATGATTGGGAAGGAGATGTGGAAGTTCCAATGGACTGGTGGAAAATAATTTGAAGTGGAGGGGTGGATGGTTGACTTCATGGTGGAGAGGTTGAGATGGATAATGACGACGAAAGGGTCTCGCTATCAGACCCTTTAGGTGATTTCCTTGCTCTCTTCCTTGTAGGTAGAGGTAACTCAGTTGTCTCAATATCAAACTTTTCGCTCTTTAATCTGGTGAGAGGATGAGCAGGGTTATATTGTGAAGTCACACTGCCTTGAGATTTATCAGATCTTTGAGATGATACAGAAAATCACTGAAGTTTATGGATCAAAGATTCAACTTCAGGAGGTTCAATAGTAGATTTCTCTGAAATGTCAGGGTTTGTGGCAATGGCTGTTGTTCTTTCGACTTCTTGTTCAAGATTTAAAGATTCTAAGTGCGATGGAGAAGTTGGGGGAGATGGTGAGGGTGATTTAATCACATAATCGTATTTAGATTTAGACTTACTTGCCATTCACAGTTCGTGGCCCTCCTTCTAACGCCAAATATGTTGAAGCCCCGAAAATTAGGTCTACAACAAGGGGGATACCCACCCGGTCTGGACCTTGGTTAGTAGCTCCTTTTTCGTTTGGTATAGTGGGTCTAACTGGGGATATGGGACCAGTTTCCAAATATATGTGTGTGTGTGTTGAGAATTGATATTTCCTTTCTAATAGTTCCTAAGTGAAATGCTTTTATTCTAAATCTAATCTAACAACATGCAATTGTATTCTAATAAACAAAAATATCTAATTCTAAACTAACCCGAGATGTAATATTTCTGTTATGCGATATAAAATGATTTCAAATAACAATTGGTAATAAAGATCATTCAGCTGCTATGAGAAAAGAATTCAATAAAGATAAACCATTTCGTATAGAAAGTTAGACGAAACAATTGCGAAAAAACATATCACATAATAAGCTACTCATATATTAAGCATAAACAAATAGCTATCACCGTACAGAAGTGCCAAATGATAACTCAAGCATTCACGCATTCATACATAAATAACTGAACATGAATATCACTTTAACGCATAGGTAGAAATAGTTAAGAGATAAAAGTACCGTTGATAACTAGTTCTACTCATGAGCTTCAAGCAATAATGATTTATCTCTTCTTAATCCAACATCCACTAAGAGTACAAAAGTGCAACATCAGTAGTAGATATTAAACACAGATACTAATAAATCATGTTCCATTCATTCATCAAAACCTCCTCAGAGGGTGCAAAAGTGCATGTTCTGAGGACAACTTTTTGACAAATTTCACGATCCTTCTCTAAATGCATGAGAAGGGTTTAAATACTACTAGCTAAATCTAAAAATAATTTATTACAAAAATGTAGGATGCGGTTTAAATGACTGTCCTCATTTTAGGCAAAAATAAAGAAAATTAAAACTAAAACGGAATCTAAAACTAAAACTAACAACTAACTATCTATGTATCTGTTCCTTGAAATTGCAAGTGTTTAACATTTGCTTGAGGAGAGTTGGTTGGCCAACTTCCGATTTTAGCTGTCCTATGAAAATGAAATCGGCAAGAGCTGGTGCCATCTTCTCGGTAGAATTGATGATACATTTGTGAGTCATGCACTAGCTGTGTGGTTTTATCAAATATGTCTAGTAAGAATCCAAATTCAACTTAGTTAATATTTTCATTGATTTTGCCCTTTCTTGAGCCTTCTGTCTCCAGCCTGTTTGTAGTTTTTGTACATATCTAAATACCACTTTGAGGATATCTTTGATAAATACCATTGGTTTTAGAGTTCAAGTTTTGCCTTTTGCCTTTAGTGTTTTTTCCTACAAATTTCTGAGCTTACAGGCGACTGAGCAATTAGAGGCTTTCCTCTTCAAGGGGTTTTGCCCAGCGATGCACGATTAGTGCTAGGCGCTAATCACACATCGGAAACTGGCTCCGTTTCTCGATCCGGGCTTCCCTGGTGCGATTTTTTCCTCTTGCGCACTTTTTTGTTAGAGGGTATAAAGCTTAAATTTTGTGGAAATAACGACTCCATGAGTTCTTGACCCTGAGTCTTAAATTGTCTATTTGTGATGTCAGCACTATCCAATACCCATTTGACCATGTGCGTGTATGGAAGAATTTTGGGCCTCGCCGTTATCTGGTGCAAGAACGAACATGCTAGTTCTATAATAGATGCCTTAGAAGACCCATGCGAGCCTGCAGTAGCTGTAACCTCCATCATTTTGTGATTTTCTTCCTCAAGTAGACTGTACATGCCTTCCTAAGTAGTAATACCGACATCTTTGTTATAGGCGGTGTCTGTGTATAAGGGCGTCATTTCTTTGTCTTCAGAACTCGGAGCTTTACCCTTCTTTGCCATAATATCTTGAACACTGCTATGTATACTTCTCTGCTCTTCGTTCCTGCAGTTTACAAATGAGGTGAGAATAATGATAAGAAAAAGGTGACAGGAAAGCTTTAAATGCTAAAGACATATAAAATATACAACCTTACGTGAAATGGCTCTTCGATCAGATCAAAACCATATTTCATTAATGATTACCAACTAACTTATTGATTAAAATTTAACATACATAACCGGGTCTAGGTTTATGGAAAAATCTTTTTTAAACAACAAGCCCTAAAGATCTGCGATAAGGTGATTTGCAATTTTCTTTGCAATATCGCAGATCACAGTATTGCAGATCACAATATCGCGGAATCGCAATATCACTGGTTTGTAACGTATGAAAATCATCCATTAATGTGTTTTCAACTAAATGCCATTTGCGATATGCACCATCGCATATCGGCGGTTTGAAGCATTTCATCTTTAAGTGATGTTTGAGTCATGCGATATGATGAATGTTTTTAGTGCTTAGTTTCGCATCGCGATTTCGCAACTTAGAATTCCGCTTGTAGGAAGGCATCCATTACCCTTTTTGCGATGCGACGTTTCTTAAGGAGTGATTTTATTCTAACTTATCTTAAAAATTAAGCCTTTTTAGATTTTTCAAGGGTATTCTCCTAAGTTTATGATAATAAGTTTTATTGAAAAAGGAAATACAAGCATTAATCAATTTTTTTTTTTAATTTTTGAATAAGGGTGCCCACTTATTTAGTATTAGTGATAAAACTAAATAAGAAGGGGGGTTGTTACTAGCCACAACACAACCCTAGAGGATAATGAATCCAAATTTAATGGAAATTGTTAAAGTGGAATTACAAGAATTGTTAAATAAGAATTTCATTTATCAAAATATCAAACGACTAGTAGGTTCACCATTGATTATTGTTCCAAAAAAGAATGGAAAATGGAGAGTATGAAGTGATTATAGGGAATTGAATAAAACTACTTTAAAAGATCAATTTTCAATTCCGTTTATAGATCGAGTCTTGGATACATTGTCAGGAAAGAGATATTTTTCATTCTTGGATGGTTTTACTGGATATAACTAGATCCATTTAGCTCCAGAAGTTAAAGATAAAACAACTTTTATCTTTCCATGGGGAACCTATGCATACTGATTACTTCCTTTTGGGTTATGTAGTGCACCTGTAACATTCCAAAGGGATGTTCTAGATATTTTCTTTGATGTAATTCATGATTGTGTGGAAGTTTAAATGGATGATTTTACTATCTATGGAAATTCTTTTGAAGAAGTTGTTAAAAGTTTGGAAAAAGTTCTCATTAGGTGTAAAGAAGAAAATATC
Organism: Pinus taeda; assembly: GCA_000404065.3. Lineage (NCBI taxonomy): Eukaryota > Viridiplantae > Streptophyta > Pinopsida > Pinales > Pinaceae > Pinus > Pinus taeda. The sequence goes on from APFE030496239.1 coordinate 41,670, forward strand.
ACATTACGCCGTGAAAAATGTTTTATGGTGTTTAATGAGGGAATTTTTTTAGGCCACCATATTTCAGGAGATGGAATTAAAGTGGATTCATCTAAGGTAGAATTCATTTCGAAATTATCAGTTCCTACATGTCAAAGGGATGCTAGAATTTTTCTTGGTTTAACTGGATATTATAGAATATTTATAGAAAAATTTACAAAGATTTCCTCTCCCCTTTTCAAATTTCTTACAAAATATTGTGAATTCATCTAGAATTCTGACTGCCAAAAACCTTTTGAAACATTGAAAGAAAAGATTTTTGAAGCACCCATTTTAAGACGACCAAATTGGAAACTACCTTTTCACATTTCGACTAATGCCTCATATACAAATTTAGGAACTATATTAGGAAAGAAATATTTAACTCTTTATTCCATTTACTACATAAGTAAAAATCTAACCCCTACGACGTTGAATTATACTGTAATAGAAAAAGTGTTTTTATCTGTTCTTCATGCCATTAATAAATTCAGACATTATATCACTAGTTATGAAACTTTCATTCACACATATCTTTATGCAATTATATATTTAATGAGTAAATCAATTACTAATGGCAGAATTACAAGATGGTTATTGTTATTACAAGAATTCAATATTACTATTTTGTATATACTTGGAAAACAAAACATAGTTGCTAATTTTCTATCTAGAATAAAAAATGATAATAATGATGATAATAATGATTTTCTCTCACACTTTTTAATGGTTCACATCATTGACTAGTAGTCAAGTGGTTTCTACCATGTTCAACTACAAGACATTCACTGACATGGTTAGATTCGTATTACAGATCGATAGATGGAGATCATGACCCTGGATCTAGTTTCATCCATCTAGGCTCCATGGAGTTATTAAATATTCATGATTGTAAACATAGATCCATTGATGGTTGCATCCATACTATGTAATTTATTGACATGTATCTTCATATGTATTTCTGTAGTGGTTCTTTAAGACATTTATGTTTCGAATATGGGAATGCGTACCCCATCGACGATTTTATATTGCATTGTAACATTTTATTGATTATTTCAGGTCTCCAACTATAGTCTCTAACGCGAACCTTGACATAATAAAGTGCTTCAATCATCAAATATCTCTTCATGCTTTGCACCTTATGGGGCAGTTTGTTACATGTCATTTTGTTGCATTAGGCAAATGTTTGTTAGTTTACATCTTTCGCTATCCATAAAAGTGTTCCAAAGCATCCCCCTGCAAGGATAGAACCCAAACAATCCCAAAGAGAACGAAATTCCTAGATCTCAAGGCTAAAAAACCTATTTTTGGCTTTCTACGTAGTTCCATAGTCCATTTCTATGCATATGTAGAATAGACCATTAGAAACTGCACAAAAGTGCACTCTATCTTTCACTATGGCCTGCGCACATGACTTGACGCAAGTCTAGAAGCTTTGTTAGTTGAATCTTTCCAAACCGACAACTGCAAATGGATGCCTACTTAATCTTGATCCCTCCCATCATGGAGCTACTTCCCTGTCTTTTTGGATCCCTTATCCCACCATTTGTGGATCGCATCCCCTGGGAACAAGATCCAAAACCTCCTCCTCTTGGCCTATAAATCAAACAAATGCCATAGGATTAGGGAGGACCATTGAAGGTAGGCTTATGCTACATAAATAAGGCTAGGAGGCTTTTTATCCAAGGAGAAGTTGGATATTGTGAGAAGAGGCTTGTAACATCAAGGATTTGAGGTTGTAATTTTGTTCTCCCTTTTATTTCATAAAAAAACAATTGTTATTTCCTAATAATGTCTTTTATAATATCATTTTTGGGATTCCTTGATCGCCCAAATAGGTTATGATTGATTATTCATTCAATTTATGATAAATTTTGAGTTACGTGTGTCATTTGTCTTTTATTCTATATACTATATGTTTTGATCCTTTGTGTGTTTATGTATAGGCATATCTCCTTATAAACATCATGGAGAAGTTGTGGAAAGTGTTGGAACAATCTCTAAAGAAACAAGGAGAAGCCACCCATGGAAGGCACTAAAGGGACTTCAACAGGAATTTCGATAAAAAAGTAAGTGATATCTCACATATTTATATTGTTTTTCTCTTTCTAACTAGGTTTCTTTTGAGATTTAGGGAGATCCATCTTGTTTGAAAGAGGCATTAGTTTGCCCAACAAGTGAGTTCCCTAAAATTTAATCCAAACCCCATTGCATAAAATCTTAGAGGTATATATGTTTATTCTTAAGTGGTTTGAATGATGTCTAAGGTGATTGAGAAGTTCAAAGTGTATCCCACATAAATTTATGAATTAAATTCAAAGTAATACATATGTTTATCAAAAAGGAAGAGTGAGCCACTGCTTAAGATGAACAACCCTTTACAATTATAGTTTTCAACTCTGTGAGTGTCAGTACTATAGGATTTTGGTGAAGCTCCTATAGTATTTGAGTGTAGCTCCAATATAAACTTGGGTGAAAATATTGTAGAAACCTTGTAGTGGAATCATGGTGGTAGAGACCTTGTAGTCGAGTGGTGGTGTATGTTTTTTTTAATTTTTCTCATTGCATGAAATTTATAATTCATAATTGTCAATTTATTCTAAGTGTGATGCAAGGTTGAAACACAATGGTGATGATTCAAAAATCTAGAAAATAATGGACCGCCCATTGTGAATGTGCCACCACCTTCATATATGTGTTAACCTATGACCATTTGTCCATATGGGATATATTTTTTGATGGAATTTCCTAGATGGGATTGCCACCATCTTCACAAATGTGGTGTATTTTTTAATTTCTCTACAATTATCCTATATTCTAATAGAAATTTTGTGTTCTAACCTCATTATTATGAAATTTATAATTAGCATGTAAACCTGATAAAAATTATGGAATAAGGATTCATACATGAGAATTAGAGGATACCACTCGACTAATTTTTTATGCCATGGATTGTGGATTAAAGGCAATGATGTGAAATCATTTGCACATGGGATCTTACAAATGAACAAAATATATTGTGGAAGCTATATATTGGATCTATTTTCTTGTTGATGGGTTGATATTGCTTGGAAAAAGTCACGCTTTGAGAGTTTTAAGTCAAATATGTAGATTCTTTTTAAGTTGTGGTTTGTTGATGGATGTTGGGTAATATTGTAGATATTATATGATTTCCTATAGCATTCTTGTATATTTGTAGGATTACCTACTTCTTTCTTGTAAGAGTATATAGGTTGAGAAAGAGGATCCTTTTCATGATTTTTGGTAAGTGGAAGTGGTGTTTATAGATAGATGTGGATCTGATGATGGAAGGAGTACCAGAAACATTTCTTATAGATAAAGCAGATAGGTCTAGGTGTCTAATTGTAGAAGAATGCTTATTGATTTCCTCATGTACTTTAATGATATAAAATAGTATTTTGTTTAGTTGTAGGTGGACCTTGGACATCTGCATAAAGAGTTGAAAATATTATCTTGAAATCCTTTTTTCTTCTTTTCTTTTCTCTTTTTTCACATATAGGGAAATGGTGCCATATCTAGTTTTCACCATTTTCTTTCCTTACTATGCCTATAGATGTATTTTGAGTATGGGTTTCTTTTTCTAACTCAAACACTACCTCTTATAGGTTTTCAATTCCAATTTTTATCTCAAGTTCCTCAAAAGAGGTTTTCAGCTGAGATTTTTTAATCCCCTTTTCCTATTTCTTTATTTTATTTTTCTTTTTTCTCTTTCATTCATTGGGTGGGTTGGGAGTATTCCTACCGTCAACCAAAATCAAATCATATTTCTTGATTGTGTGGATAAATTCCTCTTTTTAAAAATGCCTCTTACAAACCTTAATCCTGTAACCAATTACTAGTAAAGTGATTTTCTTCTCATCAATAGTATTTATCAGCAGAAATCCATTTTCATGGAATTTCTCCACTAGGTATGGTACTAGCCAATTGGTAATGAATTTTCCTTTGAAATATTTAAAACTAGTGTCATAAATAATGGCCTAATGACCTTCCTTAAATTCCTTGGTTTTTCTAAATTTGTCATGCCATATTTTTATTTTCGTCTAAACCATCTTGGTGTGAAAGAGAGCCTACATCCAATGCTCTTTTAGTGCATCGAGTCAATGTTTTCTTCCTTCCTAAGCATTTTTTAGATCCATTTCTAGCTATGAAACTATCGACAATGTAGAAAGTTCAAACTCAATGGGCATCATGGCCTCCCTTCCAAATACCAACTGATAGGGCTATTTGTTTAGTGAGTCTATCATCTCATTATTTTCTTCTCATGCTAATTACTTATGCTAGGATGTTCTCTAATTCTATTTTTGTCACCTCAAATTGTCCACCCACTTCAGGGTGATATGGAGTAGCCTTCTTATGATGGATGTGATGATTTTCCATAATCCTTTTCATGAGATTCAAAGTGAACTATGTTCCTTGATTTATGTATGTTTCCCTTGGAGTACATACTTATATAAAATGTTTTCTCTTAAACATTTGGCCACATTTTTCTCCGTGGCTAACTTTAGTTCTGTTACTTTAGCTGACTTGCTCAAATAATTTGTACATATAATGATGCATCTCTTCTTCCCTAATGGAGGATTCATGGGTCATATGAAGTCCATTCCCCATTTCTTAAATGGTTCAAAATATATTCATTATTGTAAAGGAATTTGATTTCTTCTAGTAGTTTTTCCCATCCTCTGACATTGATCACATTGAGAAGTGTATTGATGGGCATCCTTATGAAGCCTATTCCAAAAGTATCTAGTCTACAATATTTTGTTGTCTACACTTTTGGCTACAAAATATCCTCCATAGTTCCAATCATGACAGACCTTCAAAATTTCATATACTTCATCTTCCCTTACACACCTTCTATGGACCTATTCAAATCCCAATTTGAACGAGCATCCTTTAATTGTTACAATAACAAAAGTAATCTAGTAATTCTAGCATTGACATTATGTTTTTTCATTAAATACTGAATGACAGCATGGCTAGTAGATAAAACAAACGGTAACCAATGATATAATGTTTAAATTTATTCAGAGCATGACCAATCGCGAGAGATTCTTTTTGTTACAATGTTATTTAATTCAACATTACATAATTTTTAGCTAATGAAATTTATTGCATGTAGAACATTATGTATTTATTTCCCAAGTACTGCACCTATAACCTTTTCTAACTTATTAAGGTGAAAATGAAAAGGTAAATTCCAATTGGGTCCTTGTAGGACAGGTGCAAATACAAATTTATCCTTAATGTTTTCAGAGGATTCTTAACATTTATTTGATCAATAAAATTCTAAATTTTTGTCCAATATGAAAAATAGAGGGGAAACAAGTTTATGAAAATCCTTAAAAATCCTTCCATAGTACCCTGCATGGCCAAGGAAACTTCTAATATCCTTTTTTTTATGATGGATAGGAATATGTTTGATGATGCGCACTTTGTTGAGGTCTATCCCAATCCCTTTGGAGAATAGGTAGTTTCCTAGGACAACCCCCTCCTCACTCATTAGAAGGCGTAATTTTTAACGACTCATTGAGGCATTCATATCTTCACACCTATGAACGAATTTAGTAATATTTGTGAGATATTCTTGAAAAGTGTTTTCATAGGGTATAAAGTTATCCATATAGATCTCTAATGTATCATGAATGAGATAAGAAAGCATACTAAGTACAACCCTTTGGAATGTGGTTGAGGCATTGCATAAGCCAAAGGGAATACTTTTATAAGAAAATGTCCCCAAGGCTCAAGTGAAAGTGGCCTTATGCTAATTTTCTAGAACTATTTAAATTATGTGATAACCACTAAACCCATATAGAAATGAAAATAATTGCCTCCCTACCAAAACATCTAGAAATTGATCAACTAAAAGTAAGGGGAAGTGATCCATTAAAGCATATTTATTTGACTCCTCATAGTCCACACATATTATCCACTTTCCATTATCGTTGGGAAAACTAACTAAAATAAACATCAACTCACTATCATAAATAGGATAAATGAACCTAGCATCCAAGATTTTATATAGTTCTTCCTTGACAATGTCCTATAGTGCATAGTTCATCTTCTCTAGGGTTGGAGAATGGGCTTGTGACCATATTTAATGTAAATGTGACGGGAGTAGATATATCCATGGATCCCATTCATCCCATTATAATATCTGAAAAAAGTATCAATGTGCCTTCCTAAAATAGTGACCAAATCTTGTTCTTGACCAACAGTAAGGGAAATGTTGATTTTTAGTAGTTTGGAGGGGTAGATTTCAAATATTTTAGTGTTCTCTTTGTTAGACCCAATAGTGAATAATTATTTCCACTCATGGACTTATGAACTGCAAGGTTTTCCTATGGTTGATCACATTTTAGGAAATATATTTTCATAACAACAATATACTGATTTTATAGAAAATTGTTAATTACAACATATTTATCAGCTGATTTTTTGTTGAGGCCTTTCCCTATGGTACATAAAAGATAAGATGAGTATAAAATGGAGTAGTCTTCTCCATCTTCCACCCAAAGAGGAAATATTCCTCAACCATATGTTGATAAGGAGGATATAATGCAAGTTGTTTTAGGATTTCCCATTGTTGATAGTCATATTACCAACTTTACAACTAATATAGACATATGTTATAGCTAACTAGGGTCTTCCTAAAATCAATGGATATCCATTAATATTATTCTTTCATTGTAAAACTAGGAAATCAGTGGGGTAGTCATAAGATTTTATCGAAATTGACATTTTTTAAATACCCTTTGGCATCACTATAGATCTATCAATTTGTTGGAGCTTATTAAAGGTTTCTCTTAGAGAGTCTATCCCTAGTCATGATTTTGATAACGACCCATATATCATTCAAGGTGTTTGGGACTGATATTTTCTTGATATGCACATCTACATTTGGGCTACCACGATCCAAATACTTAGTAATAATCATCCATCCAAAGATTAGATGAACTATTTGTCCTATGAAATTGATTGTGGAGGCATCCCTTCTTCTTCTTCTAGTCCTTTTGAGACATTATTACTTAATAAAATTGTTATATATGGGAACATCCTTAATGGTCCATAATATTGATATATTAATGCATACATTCTTCAATTTCATTAGGAAGTCAACTTCTTTAGGTGTACATGTTGTTTTAATGGTCAATATCTTAGGGAAAGGAAGAATTTATTGATGAACAGGTTCCTCTTCCTTTATCGAAATCTTCTTATGCGGAAGGTTGAGGAGGTTCTTATAGGACTTTTCCTTACCTAATTTTTATCTCTTGAACTTATGGGGAATACTTTTGGTAAGTAGTTTCACCACTAGGGAATTTCCTCACCTGAGTTTTATCTTTTTAACTTCTAGGGTAATTTTGGTAATCAGTTTCACCATTACAATTAGGATATTTCTACTTATAATTATATTCAGGGTAGGTTGGGAAAGAATCTAAGGCTAGTTTGTTGAAGCAACATTTTCAGGTAGGCTAGGTTATTGAGGAGGAGGAATTATGGCTAGTGTTTTTTCCATAAGATTCCTCCATTGATGGGTATAATTATTCCATTAAGAAGGTTGATTTTGAAATAGGTTGTAGGGAAGGATGACAATATCACTTTGGTACTACTAGTTGGAAGGCATGGACCAAGATGAGGAACTAGGTGGGCATGAAGGATGAGATTAAAATTGTGCAACGAATTATTGAAATACTAAGAAGATTTATAACCCATACATTGTTAATAAGGTCGCGGTGTTACTTGGACCTTCTAGTTGATGAAATATACTAACTCCATGCCCCCATTAGCTCCCATTAAGACATATTTCAATCCTAGGAAGGAAGGTAATTTGTTAGTAGAGTATTTTTCTTCACAAAGTGCACATATTTATGTGTTATTAAGTAATAACTCATTTTGAGGGTGCATTTTGGTGCACTTATGACAAATGATGAAAAAATTTCCTTTCCGCCTCTTCTTTTTTTCTCTTACATTGCAATGTGTTGATCTAAAGCTACAATGTGTTAGATATTTGTCTTCATGTCTTCTAACATTCCTAAAATTTCATTCTTTGTAAGTGCATGGGAAGAAGTAAAAGCACATATCAATTTTAGCTAGATATACCTTTCTTTTTATTATTCATGGAATGGTTTTTGAAAATTTGCTTGATGGTAGTATAGTCCAACTGGTAAATGTCTCCATCGGCTAGAAAATTCAATATTTCCATCAAATCTTCCCTTACTCCTCTTAGAATTTTTTTTTTAAGGAATCATCATCCAAAGTGTAGTTATGTGCTCTTTTGCAGATCAATTGAAATATTTCCTTAAAATCCTCTAGGGATTCATTGTCTCCTTTGGCCCAACATGTTGGTTTTGGTTTCTTGGATTAAAAAATAGTGCACCTCAAGTCAATCTCTACAAATTTGTAAGTGAATCATACTTTTGTCTCACATGTATGTTCTTACCATCCACGAAAATGATGGATTATTTAATTATTAATGAAATATTATTTACAGTTATCAACTAATGGTTTGAATAATTTGCGCTTAATTATGTTTTAAATATGGTCCATTACATATGGTATCAGTTCTCAACTTAGAACACTGTCGACCTTAATATTATTGAAAATTATTAGATTATTTCAAAATTTGAGAATTGTTTGTTGGAAATACTAAGAGGGGGGTGAGTTAGTGATTATTTCCAATTACTTAATTTTGATATTTAGAGCATTAATTATCATTAACATCAAAAAAATATAAATTTTGATCGATGTTAAACAACACCATTAAAAAATGCACAATAATTAAGACAATAGACACAAATATTTTTAGGTGGAAAACCCCCTTAGGGTCAAAAACCACCGAATGCTTCTTAATATTTGTTTCTCAAAAATAATTACACCAAGTTTTCATCTCAAACTCAAGGAGGGTCCTATTGTAAGTTTGTTGTATCCCTTCAATTGTATATTTTTAAAAAATTAAGTTAATTTTTCCTTGGAGTTTGTAATAAAAGAAATTGTATGTTAAATGTCGCTTTAGGTTTATTTTGGTGCGAATGTTTTATTTGAATCTTTTCTTTTCATTAAAAAATAAAATGTCATTGAAGAAGTTATCATCCGAGTAGATTTGGATGCTCTAGATCACTTGCAATTTGATCAATAGCTTATAAAGAATTATGTGACCCCCCACACTCCTGACAATTTACGGAGGGGGGAGGGGGTTCTGCAAAATGGTATTGCGTACATGTCAAATTTCCAGTGATTGTGGGACCCCCCCCCACAATAAAACACTTACCACCACTACCCCCTCGAAAACCACCTCTGCCCTACACCATCACTCCCACCATTTTTGTAAAACACTATCATTTATGCCAAATTGACCTCCGCTACATGTCTCGATAATTTAACTATTTCACTATTAAATTATTAATTCCCTCCCTCCAACATCCCAATTTTCATTTAATGACATGCGAATAATGACTATTTGAGTAACAATTATTCAAAGAGATTTCGAAATTTAAATTCATTCATGTCAAGTGCATCATTCTTCAGTTCGCCAATGATCACCAGAGTACTCAGTGACATTGAATCTCCAGATTGCAACAAATAACTAGTGCTACGAGTCACCAATTTACTCGATATTATCTTTCAAAGATTGGAGATTGCAACAAATAACCAATGCTACGAGTCATCAATTTACTCGATATTATCTTTCAAAGATTCTCTTTTTTCTTTTTCAAAATGGCTAGTCAAATGGTAAATCTAAAGTTTTTATTGAAAGCTCAATCCTACCTCCCGTGCCCAATTTAGACAAATTTCATCTAGTTTATACCCAATTTAAAATTATAAAGACCCAGTGTGAATTTGACCTTTATGAGCTACAATATTGGGCATTTCAGAAGTTTCAAGATGCCATCAATGAATTCGATTTCTGGGAGTCCATGTTACTCCAATTCATTTTATCCCAACCCATCATTTCCTTGAATTTGTGACATGGTGTAAAAGTAATGACTTACCAAGTCAAAGAGCCATAGTTGCATGAAATAGCAAGATTTTGTTTTCCATAAACCCATAATCACTTTTCTAGGCTTTGTAGATAAACCATTTGGATTTTATTCATCCTCTTTTAGTTGATTCCCTTATGGAAATCTATCAATAACTTACCTTTAAGAAGTGAGCTGATATTTTCAAGTTAATTTTACCTAAAATTCAGAATTTCCATGAACCAATCCACCATATTCCTTTGCCATCTTTCCAGAAATGTCCAGACATGTTATCTCTATGTTTTTTTGTCTTTTAGGTTACCAAAATGATGAGTGGGTTAATGAAGTAATTTTTGGATTTCTGCCCATGTTTTCATCGGGCAAAAAACCCTTAGTCCTTTTTAATTTTAGCTAGTTTATATCAGATGTCATCCATGATTTTTTTTTATTTTTAAATTCAACGTTGAAGGATATTTTAAGAATCAAACAAAATTGGTATATTTATTCTTGCACCAGTAGTTAGAAAGATTCAAAATCCCACTGCGGAATCTCGATTCACAGGGAAGACCACAATCTGTCATCCATTGAACTTCTTTGGTCAAGAAAAATTCTGAAGAGTGTCCTTTCAATGCTTTTGTGGATTATTTGTTATACATGTTATTGTGTCTCCTTAGCAGTGATTCAATTGCAATAATATCTATATAAATCAAAAGGATTGTGCATCTCAATGAACAATCAAAAGTGGGAGATTGGTACCTTTATCAAAATTTATAGAAATCAACATCTATGGTTGTCAATTGTTGCCATATAAACTGGTTGCTTTCATGCCTATGAGGATTTTCGCTCTAGAGTTCATTAGGCACAGGTTGAACATGGATGAAATTCATTTTGTGTCTAGGAAAAAAAAGGCCCAATTTAAGTTGAAAGCACAAGTTGGCCTATTCATAGTGAATACCAGACCAGCAGAAAATGAAGTTGGGAATTTATTGAGACAAATGAAATTCAAGCTGAGTTTCGTCCAACCTTATGACACTTTGGGAGTAATTTCATCCATGGGAATTAAATAGAAGTTAGGTCCTTATACTCACATATCAAAACCATAAATTGAGAAGTATGCAAATCAAGAATTATGGGAGGAAAATACTTTTCAATAGGTTGAGGAACAAATTTATAGTCAGACAACTCTAGAGACTCCAAGATTAAAGGAAAAATAATTAAAAAGACCAAGTGAGAGTATGCCTCCTACAGGTTCAAGTTTTATACCACCAAAATTTAGTTTTTTAAAAGGAGAAAATCAGTAAATGTAGAATAATAATCATCAGAAATCAGAAATCCAGAGGAATCAAACAATTCCCAATTCCCCTGCTTCTCCTTCTTCAGGAAAACAAAGTATTTTCACGAGATTCAAAGAAATGAAGAAGAATAATGAAGCACTGAAGACTTCTACCTATTCTGGGTTCTGGACACAATCTTCAACCACTCAAACTAGATTGTTGTCTACATTGGACCCTGATAGAGGATAATTTAAATTGGCATTTCTTGAGCCAAAGTCTCTAGTTTCTGAAACTGCAGATGATTAAAAGACCTCTGTATTTTATTTTGATACAAAGAAAAATCATCTAATAGAACAAATTGATCTACATAAACAGGTAGGTGAGATGATTTATTCCTCCTTGACGAGTTCTATCATGGTAGCTCCAAAGTTGCAAGCTTCTCTAAACAATATCCATTCTGAGCTTAAGTTAGAAAAAGTGTCTTCGTTAGCTAAAGATACAAGGATAAAAAGATTGTTATATCTGGTAATCAAATTAGGGTTATATCCTAATGATGCTAATTCTACTAAAGAAACTATTAAGAGAATAAATGCAGATATTCAAGCATTAAGGAACCAACTGAAATTACCAATAAAAGAACATCCTCAAACTCAGGAAGAGGGGCAGTTAGAGAAATGAAAAGAAAATTTGTTTCTTATGGTTGTTGATCAGAATATTTAGATTCAAAAGATAGAAACAAATATGCAAAAAGTCTTAAAACAGAGGGAACAACACATGAATGCAAGAATTTCTACAATAAAAACAGAATCAACCAACGAAGGATCCACTAAAAATTTGTCAAAGGCTATGGGAGACCTGTCATTAAGAAATATTTAAATAGAAAGGTTAAAGGAATCACCAAAAAGTATGGAAGAAAATAAAATCAAGGCATATAATGCATATATCTCAGAAGTGTGTAAGAATTTCAAGCTAACTAAACAGCTTGAAAAGTACACAGATGAATCAACTAGTGCATAAACATTATTTGAAGCAATAGAGGAAATATGGATTGACATCAATTCAACCATTTCAGAGTTGTGGACATCTATTGAAATAATTTTTTAATGGAAACATCTGGTACAGAAAGCAAAAGAAGCCATAACAGAAATCAAGGAAGAGTTCGATTATAAACTAGGAGAAGCAACAAGAATCATCAAATTACTAAACTCAAAAGCTAAAGATTAAATTGAAGACTTGGGAATTAAAGACATGACAGACATAGTCTTAGAAGTTAGAAATGTATTAATAAAAATAAATTTAATGTTGCAGCTAGAAAAAAAAATCCCAAAACGTAGAAGCTCAGATTAATAAGTTCCACAAAAAATTCTATCCTTCAGCAAGGACTTCCATCCCTAAGAGATGCTCATGGCCAATTGATTCCACTAGAAAATTATGAGTACAAGTTACATGAGATAGCAATAGACAAATTAAAGTTTGCTAAGGTAAAAGGGATCATTAATCATAAATATTTTCTGTAAGGTTTGGAGAATGATTTATTTATTTTGCATGAGGTCCATCATATATTTATCACTAAGCCGAATTTTGAGAATTATACCAAAGTGGATCAAGCCTACATGAGACTAATTAAATTTTCATGTCGAGATGATGAAAATGGGATAAGTTCTACGGACTTCTTGATTGAACTAAAAGCAAGATTTCAGGCAACAACACAGAAAAATAGGAACACAATGAAGCCTTTTAGGTGTCAGTGCAACAAAAATAGAAGCACAAAGAATGTGAGTAGATTTTAAGGAAGTTGTTGCAAAAAAATATCCTCAAATAATGTGCGGTTTCTGCATAATTAGTTTCAAAATCCCTATTTTGAATTGTATTAAGTAGAATATCCAAATCATTTTGGATAGAATTTTTTTTTTTATAAAATATTGTATTGAGTTATATATTTTTTTCAATTGCACTCTATATAAACATTCTAATTCGAAGTAACAAAAGTTGAACCTTTGAGAGAGCCAAGAAACATTATTGTACTTTTCTGAAAGTTTCTTGTAAATAATCAAAGGATTCTAACTTTAGTTTTAACATCAATTGTGTTCATGTGAGTTTTTCTGGTATATTCATTTATGTTTTTCATCATATGTTCAAGGTAACATAAGAGTTTGGGTAAGGCTAAGTTAAGTATTAACTTCCATGATAGTCCACTGTAAAAGTATCATTATCACTGAGATTAGATAATTAAATAGGTTATTTAAATTAGTACATCTGCATCATTTAATTGTTTCATTTTGTCATCTCTTCAATGTATACGTTTTGGCTGTAGAAATTTTTCAACACATAGCTACTATATTTGATAAATTAACTATTTAGGATGAATGTTTAATTATAATATATCTTCTTCTTTCCTCTGTCAAAATCAATCAAAGTATTATATGTTGTTAGGAGTGAAAATCAGCGCTTTGAAAATGTCATAAGTTTTTGGATTGTGAAAGTATAAATGGTTCAAATCATTTTCCATCCATTTAAATTAAATCACTCACTCAGATGCTTTGCCACAATTCTTGAGTGTAGAACTATCTTCAAAGATACAACATCTGATTGGTGTCATTGGCAGGGAATGAAGTTTGAAGTTAATTTTCCTTGGGACAGTGATAAGACTTACCTCTTGAGGGTGAATAAGAGGCTAGCAAGCTAAAATTATTCACTTGGAGATTTCATAAATTAAATCTGGCTTCTTGCATACATACCAGATCTCACTATGATCCTCATATTTTCACTCCATTATTAGATCTAGAGAGACTTATGCAAATTGCTTCCCTTATACGTAGGCTGTAGATTTTTTTTTTTTTTTAATGGGGAAAGCATACAGCTAAAAACCCCCAACTATCTGTATATTATAATGATAGAGAACATGTAACAATACATAGTACAAAACTCCTCACAAGTACTTAGTACTATCTCCACATGCTACACACAAACTAGCTCAGATCTGAACAAGTCACATGTTCAAATCTCCTCCACTGTTTGCCTGCCTCTACTGCGCAATCCGAGTTGAGAATAGATCAGAGCCAAGTTCAAATTCCCTTGGCTTGTATTACGCAATACTCATTTGCAATCTCAATCAATGATTGTGAATATCTCATGCACAACTATAGTCACAACTGATAGTAGTCTCACCCTTTCACCCACCTCTAACACTTGTCTGCACTGAACTGTCCAAGCACTGCGTTAACTATTGTATTCTTTGGTTGATTTATGAGTTAATAATTAGTGAATTAATTAATAATTAATTCACATCACTCATAACTAGTGTATTTGTCAGTTAGACTAAATACAACTAGTTCAACTAAGTCAAACTGAACACAACTCCATCAACTCCTCAATCAACTCCACCAAACTCAATCACTTGATTTCTAACTGAAGTCCATCATGCAATAGCTCAACTAACCCATAGAAAAAGCATATTTCCTTCTGGAAGTTTCATGTGCCACATCCATAGCTCAAACTGAAGTGTTGCAAGAGGATAAGATAATGTTTATAGTCCAAATATTATTAAGAGCTAATAATATTCGACTGTTCAATTTTTTTATTGGCAGTCTAAAAATAGAGGTCCATATATTTTTACAAACATGACCAATCATCCATAAATAGTATCCCGTAACTCATAGACCATGATCCATATGTCTAAAAATAGACTCTGCACCAAAAATAGCCTGCGGGCCCACTTAGTGAAGGCAACTTCTTTTCATTAAGCTCCATCATCTTGTTGCATTTTCAACACTCCCTCTCAACACGATATGGATTATCTGCATCCCCTATCCTACCTCTGTGGTATTCAAATTTTCTCCTAGTGAGCGCCTTCGTCAAGATAAAAGCATCCTGATCCTCCGTGGGAATGTATGAAAGTAACATGATTCTCCACTGCACACAATCTCTGATATGATGGTGCCTGATGTCGCTGTGCTTGGATTTATCATGAAATATTGGATTAGACGAGAGTTTAATCCAACTCTGGTTATCACAATAAATCACAATAGGCTCCAAGTGTGACTTGAAAAACCCGATCAAGATCTTCCTCATCCATATAGCCTCGCATGCAACCAAACTTGCTGCCATATACTTGGCCTCTGCTGAACTGAGTGCCACAGATCTCTACTTCCTACTGTACCAAGAAACTGTTGTCAACCCGATACTGAAAATCCCTCCAGATGTGCTCTTTCTATCCGTTGGGCTCCCTGCCCAATCTGCATCCGTGAAGCCACATAGCTTCACCTCATCCTCTTGTCTGTACCACAGTCCATATCCCGATGTGCCTCTAAGATAACGCAATACATGATTGCCTGCCTTCCAGAAGAGCTTGGTTGGCTTAACCATAACTTGTGAAATCTGGTTAATATCATAACATATATCGGGTCGTTTATTGACCAGATACATAAGTGACCCCACCAACTGTCGATAAACAGTGGCATCCACTACCTCCGCTGAAGTAGCATCCTTCTTTCTCCAATCTCCAGGAAGAGGAGTATCAACAGGCTTGCAGCCATGCATGTTGAACTTCTCCAGTATCTCCCAGGCATACTTACCCTGAGAAACAAATAGTCCATCACTGTGCTACCTCACTTTGTAGATCCATCTCGAACCCACCACTGATTTCCCTTCCAATCTTGGGACAATCTCCCATGCACTGTTTTTGACAATCGAATCATACTCTTCCACCATGGCATCTACCCATGCGGGATCCTCCATAGCTTCCTTGAAAGAGGATGGCTTAGTCATGACACATTTTCTCACAAGAGCCATGTATCCAGTATACCGATCAAATGATTGTCTCTATCTACGCTGTGCTGTAGGTGGTCCTACAACCTTCTCTGCATCTTGAGCCAGTAACTCAGCTTCTGTAGTGCGCTTTCGCCCTTTGATGGTTGGCACTGCATGAGTGGTCTCTTCCACTCCATGAACTTCATCTTGTGGCTGATCTACATCTTGAAGCTCATCCTTAGGAACTAATAGCTCCTCATCTGTATGCAAGTGTGGCTCCCTCTCAAGCGAGCACTTCATGGCTTTCTCCTCCTGAAATTTGATATCCTATTGCACAACAGTCTTGTGACTGTCTAGCAAATACACACGATAGTTGTGGGGCATATCAGTGTACCCCACAAATATCCCAACCTCTACGGTTGGCTCCAGCTTCTTCTTGGCATCCTTCGTCACATGCATGTAAACAGGAGAACAAAAAATCCTCAAATGGGAAATATCAGGCCTCTTACCAGAATAAGCCTCCTCGGGTGTACTCATGCCAAGTATCTTGTGAGGACAACGGTTCTACACATATAATGCAGTATTGCATGCCTCCACCCACAAGTGAAGGGGTAGGCCCTGATCATGCAACATCGCCCGTGTAGCACCCACGATCGTTCTATTCTTTCGCTCAGCGACCATGTTCTGCTGTGGGTTATGGGGAGTTACGAGCTCTCTTTGAATCCCTTCTGTGCTGCAGAAGTCCTTTCACTCACCAGAGATGAATTCACCACCATTTTCGATCCTAAGAGCCTTCACCTTCTTCCCTGATTCCTTCTTGACCAGTGCTTTGAACTCCCAGAACTTTGAGTATGTCTCGCTCTTCTTCTGCATGAAGAAGATCCAACACTTTTGAGAGAAATCATCAACAAAGATAACATAGTACTTGTGCTTTGCTGTCGAAGCTACTGAGAAAGGTCCACATACGTCTGTGTGAATTCTCTCAAGGATCATCGTGGCGCGACTATCCTTCTCGTGAAAGGTGGCTTTACCAAATTTTCCCAAAGTACACCCATTGAACCGATCTGACTGCGCAAGAGTACCTTTAGGAAGCCTAGTAGAAATCTGTTGCAGTATCTTCAAGGCTCCATGGTGAAGGTGGCCCAATCTCTGGTGCCACAGCTCACCATAATCCTGGCTCACCACTCCTTCTGCCTTACATGCCATTGCTGCGCAACCATCTACATGTAATTGATAAAGGTTCTTAACTTGAACCCCTATCTTCTGGGTTTTTCCAGTTGTCTTACTGCACAGGAAAGCCTTTCCCTTGCTGAAGACAACATCATATCCCTTGTCTTCTAACATCGCCACAGAGATAAGATTCTTCTTCAATCCTAGAACATGCATCACTTCCTTCAATACGAAGGGGTTACCAGACTCCCTCTCAAAGGAAATGGTACCGATACCGGTCGCACTGTATCTACCATCATCGCCCATCTCGATGTGCACTCCAAAATCTTTCTCATCCAGATCAGAATACAAATCTCGATCTCCTGTCATGTGAAAATATACACCATTGTCTAAGAACCATACTGATCCCATCACACTTGATACCAAGCATGCGATCAGTGAAAAATCCAACTCAAACTATGAGGCTAAGGCCTCTCCCGTTGCAGATCCAGCATCTTGCTTATTTTTCTTCTTCTGCGGATAATTTGTGGCATAATGTCTGTGCTGGTGACAGTGAAAGCACTTCACCTTGGGCATGTCCTACTTCTTGCCTTTCGCACCAGAATGAGAAGACTTCTTGTTCTTCCCCTTCTTTGCTTTGGCATCCAAAGCACAATTTTCTTCATCATGTGCCTTTGATGAAGATCTGTCCCTGGTATTTCACCTGATCTCCTCTTACACGAGATCAGACCAAAGTCTCTTCCATCCTGGCAATTTATCCCGACCATTGACAGAGTCCTGATAGAAATGCCAACTCTTTGGAAGACCAAGGAGAGCCAAGCTCACCAAGTCCTCATCATCGACAGTCACCCCCACACTTCCCAGCTCATCCCGACATTGGGTGAACTTCGTGAGATACTTGGGCATACTGTCTCCTTTCTCATACTTAATGTTTCTGAGTTTATCCTTGACTCTGGTCACTCTTGCTTTGGAATAAATCTGTCAATTCTTTCCACATCAAGTATGGAGAAGCCTTTCCATGTAGGCTGGATACAATGTGATCCTTCACACTCTCCAACAGAATCCTTCGACACTTTGCTGTCTTCTTCTTCCAATCCTCAACTTGAAAGGCATCAGTAGGCTTTGGGACTTCAGCATCTATGAACTCCTTTAACCCATTTTCATCTAACACCACCTCCATCCTGTCTTTCCATGCAATATAATTTGAGCTGCCTTCAAGGGCATACTCCAATTGCAATCCGTTGAAAGACATTTCAACTTCGACACCAAGAAAACACTACTGCAAATTCGAATTCCACCAACTCAAAACTCAACTGCTTCTGATCTAAAATTTGTGAGAACAAAGTATCTCTCATACAGAGATTGATTGTATGGGCATTTACCAGATACCTCACCTTCCAAAAGAAGGATGAATCTAGAGGCTACTTGGCCCGATTACAGACTCTGCCTGTTAAACATACATGGACAGCGAGAACAAATAGGAAAGATAAAGCTTGCATTACAATTTTTATTAACAATAGATGTACATGTATAGTACAATATGGTGACCGTTGGGATTCACATCCCAAAGTCCCTTGGACTACTTAGTCTGTTCGGCTTCCACACTAACCCATTTAGGATTAGGTGTCCAACATTCCCCCCGTTAATCTGAAGGGTTATGTATGAGTCCAAGAAGAGAGCTGAAATACAAAATGTGAAAAAATGCATGGCAGCACTAGGCTGAATGTGCTCTATGAAATGTTGGTATAAAGGGCGGTGGTTTGAGGATGACCACGAACACTGGAACGCTTAGTGCAGTTCCCGGAACTCTTCCAAAACTGGCAAGAAGCTGAAGTCTTCTGCTAGAGGAATTGATCCTATTGTTTTAAAGAGGGAAACCTTCAACCATAAAAGGGAGGTCTCACCCCACATAAAAGGTAAAACTTCAACCTGAAAAGGGAAGTCTCAACCTGTGATGGTTTAAGGATGACCAACAACTCTGAAGTGCTTATGCAATTCCTGGAACTCTTCCAAAACTGGAAAGAAGCTGGAGTCTTCTGCTAGAGGAAGTGTTCTCAATTTTGTTCCCAGAACTCTTCCAAAACTGGAAAGAAGCTGAAGTCTTCTGCTAGAGGAAGTGTCCCAGATTGCCTACTGAAGGCAAGTTCACGGACATCTGTGTCTTTGGCTACAACTCTGAAACTGGTGTGGCAGGTTGTGGCTCAGGCTCGCTTGATGTGGCTTTGAAGCTTGTAGATGACCATCATTTCCCCCCCTGTCAGATACAAGGTGAGATGATGGAGAAAACTCAACTGCAAGACTGTTCAATA